>OZ017740.1:171666176-171726176 GCA_963969285.1 Odontomyia ornata | reverse complement strand
AGCTAACGTGTCCATGATGTCGTGGATGCGTTGAAGCGGGTAATTATCTTCCTTAGTGACGTTATTAAGCTGCCTATAATCAACACAAAAACAAGTGCTACCATCCTTTTCCTCTACCAGAACTACTGGCTTGGCCCATGGACTGACAGAAGGCTATAAAACACCTTGATTTTCCATATCCGAAATCAGTGTGCTCACTTCTCCTTGTTTGGCTATAGAAAGACGTCTCGGTGCTTGGCTTGGCTCCCTGTGTATCTATGACGTGAGTTACCATACACATTCGGCCTTGGTCATCCAGGCTCGCTTGAATAGCTGTACTGGCAATTTGACCTGCTTCAATATTGCAGACGTGGATCCCCGGGCTTTATCTGTGTTTTGCCTCCTTTTCCAATGATGGTCGTGAGTGGCTTCCAAAGAGGTGATGGTAGAAACGAGCTGGCAGTTGCCGATGACTTCTTCTGCTTTGATGCTTGCGGTTGAGTCTGTGGTGTTAAGGACTCTATCCGGCACGTATCCGTTCGTTATAAATATCACAAGGCTTCAACCTATAATCAAACTGCGCAATGCCGACGTTTTCGTTGGCCCTATTAGAAGTTTGGTGGTCTCCAGAATCACCATCAAGCTTTGCCCATACAATGCTCGCGAAAGTTTCCGGTGCATTCGCCTTGGGAATTTGGACGCTAGCATCCTCCATCAATACTTCGACATTAGGCCATTTCAATACTCAAACCCAATGTAATTCCATGCGGCCACAGAAAATTCATTCCGAGAATCCAGTCAACCATAATGTTCGCGACTAGAAAATTATGTCGGAACTTTATATTAAGATTAACCTCTTCATGAACAATTCCCCTGTGGCTGTCTGTAGCGAGAAAATCCTGCTGCAGTCGTTGCCTCACTAGGTCTTATCGCAGCTGAGTTTGAGTGCAACTCTATGAGGGTAGTCTACAAAAGCTCGGCAGCTGGACCTTTTAGAGTAAGAATTGATGCAGTTGCTCGTTCTTGCTCATTCCTGTGATTTGTCCTAGCGGCGACGTAAAACTGGATTTGGTAGATACTCCAGACCGTTTGCCATCGAATATTGGTGCTTTCACATTTCTGGATGTGCTTTGAGCTGCGGTTATAAGCAAGGCTGGTGAGGTAGTTACGACTGCTTTCGCTGCTTCCAATTCTCTTTTCATTTTTCCCGCATCATGGTTGATTCTCTCCTCGACCTGGCTGACCTTCTCCTCGACCTGGTAAACCTTTTCCTCGACGCATTTATTTTGCCTTGATTGCGATTACCTGTCGGTCTAGCTTCGTTGATTGCTTCTCCAGTTCCTGTATGATATCAGCCTTGATTTCGAATGCTTGTTGGTCCAGCTTCTGATCTAGCTTTGATGATTGCTCATTTAACTTCGCTGATTATTCATTTAGCTTCGCAGTTAAACTTGAAGACTGTTCTCGCTGCTCTTGTTGCATCAGCAACAACATTTGCATAAGCGAATTTTCTGGTTCCTTTGCTTTTGGTACTTCTGCTTCTCCACCTTGTGTGCCCTTTCCCGTGACTGAGGGCTCAACCGAATCCAGATACACGCCTTCCGATTCAATCACGTGAAACAAGCGTACAATTAGTGTAGCCTTTGCACCTTATGTAGCCAGATTTCGCTGTTTCAACCCTTCCTAAAGTTCACAGGTTAAATCATCGGAGACAGACCACAGACGGACTAACGAACGAAAGAAGGCAGAGTGCGTTGTGCAACCTGGCATCATTGCGGCCTTTGGGCACAGTAGAAGGACTATGCGCACCCCGGAGCGTCCAGTGCAAGACGTACACAATCCGGATCAAACTGCGACACCAACAGAGGCCAGTGCAAGACTGGGGGAGGGAGAAGTTTTGCCGTTGGCCGACGCCACTTCAAACGCGACCCAAGCGATAGAAGCAAAAGGGCTAGGAAACGGGGGCCTCTCCCAAGAGGTGGCGCCAAATAACACAATCGCCCTTGACCGCGCCGAAGAGGAGCGGCTTACTCGAAAAGCGGGGACTATCGTCAAACAACTGAGGGCTGCCTGCGAAGTGCAGAAAAACATAGGCAAGAGTGTCAAGAATGGCATTCTTGAACTGGAGGAGCTTTTTGGCCGCATAACGCACTACAGGCGGAGGTGGCTTGCAACCGAAAAGAAGCAAAAAGACAGGCTCCCCCTAGAGGCATCAGTGGGTCCTAACAGCAGCAAAAGAATGGCCGGTAGCCCAATTGAAGGCGACCGTGAGAAAAGGAGGAAGGACGAGACCATAAACGAAGTTGACACTCCAGGCGAGGAATTTCATGTGGTGCGAAACAAGGCAGCGAAAAAAGTGGCCAAAAAGCTACTCCTAAAAAAAAACAGACAAAGAGCTCAACCACGAAAAGAACAAAGAACCCCCCGATATACCGCAGAAAACAAAAAGCAAACCGCGGCGCAAACCCTTGCGGGAGGCACTGCTTATTAAACCCACTAAGGGCCGAACCTACGCAGATGTCCTCCGTAAAATTAAAGGAGCGGTCAAGCCAGACGACACCAAAACTGCCATCAAAGCAGTTCGACCAACCCGGACCGGTGGCCTGCTGGTGGAATCCGGGCCAGAGGCCACAAACAAAGATGCATTCCGTGACGCGGTTCAAAAGGTTCTTGGAGATGCGGCAACGGTTGCCTCGCTTGAACCAATGGCCACCCTGGAAATCAGGGACCTCGACTGCGTCACGGACAAAGCTGAAGTAGAGGATGCCATTAGGAGGGAGTTCCCCAGCTTAAGTGAAGTCAAGGCAAGATTGACACGTGAAAATACAAGGGGGCAACGCATGGCTATTGTCGAACTAGCTGATAAAGACGCCCAGCAAATCCTGGCGAAGGGCAAAATTAAGATAGGTTGGGTGATCTGCAGGATACGGAGAAGAGCGATCCCTATCCGCTGCTTCAGATGCTTCGAAAACGGACACACCACGTATGGCTGTAGGGGACCCGACAGGAGATCTCTGTGCTACAAATGTGGTGAAACGGAGCACAAAAGGAAGGAGTGCACGAACGAGGCAAAATGCATTCTTTGCAAGGATGCTAAGCTAGCACCCGGCGACCTCAAACATGAGCCGGGGACAGGGAGATGCTGGGTTTTCAAGGTGGCCCTAACTAAAGCCAAATCGATACTCAAATGATCCGTATCCTGCAGGTCAATTTGCACCGAAGCACAAACGCCCAGGACCTACTTGAGCAGTTTGCGAGGGATAAGAAAGCTGACTTGCTGTTGCTGAGCGAGCAACATCATAACAAGGACTCGCAAGCGTGGTACCCTGATGAATCTGGTAACTCGGCCATCTGGGTTCGAGACAGCGCCCGCCTTCAGGTGCAGGCCCATGGACGCGGAGATGGTTTTGTGTGGGTGCGGTGTTCAGGGATAACATATTTCAGTGTTTATCTGACGCCTAACGAGGTAATGCGATCTTTTCGAACCAAACTCGATGCCCTGGAGGACGCTGTCTCGAACACAGAGGGCCACATGCTGGTCGGGGGAGACTTCAACGCTAGAGCCATTGAATGGGGTATGCCACAATCCGACCCAAGGGGAAAGCAAATCTTGGACATGGCGGCCAGAACAGCGCTTTTTGTCCTAAATACTGGTAACACCCCTACTTTCCGCCGCTGGGGTTGCGTAGGAACCATACCCGATGTGACACTCGCTTCGGAGTCCCTGGTACCTAGAGTACACAACTGGCGAGTACTAGAGGACTACTCGGCTAGTGATCACCAGTATATAGCGGTTGAGATTCACGACAGTGCCACTCTGCGTGCAAATGCCCAAACTTCAATCCTAGGATGGAGGACTGGGAGGATGGACGTTGAGAGGTTTGCTGACGCGCTTACGGCAGGCGCACCGTTGCTGGGAGCTCCGCCAGGGAGTGGAGGGCCTACAGCCAAGGACTTGGTGAACTCAACTATGAGTACCATCATAGCTGCTTGCGAGTCTTCCATGCCCCGTCGGAGACCCCAACATGGTAAGCCTCCAGTATACTGGTGGTCAAACGAGATCGCCGAACAAAGAAGCGAGTGTCACAAACTTCGGCAAGAGGCCCAGCGGGCGCGAATGCGGGAGGAGGCAGACACTAGGCTAGCAGCATACAGGTCCGGCAGGAAATATCTTCGCAGGCTTATTAACAAGAGCAAGGCCCGATGCTGGCAAGACCTCATGGACGATGTAAATAGGGATCCGTGGGGCCTTGGCTACAAGCTGGTCATGGGGAAACTTGGTGCCCTACGGAAGCCTTGTATACATGACGCGGAAAAGATGGACGCGATAGTGTGGGGACTCTTCCCCGCCCATCCCGTCCGTGTTGACGCTGTCCATGGTGAAACAGCAGTCGAGTGCCAACTCTTCACACAGCTGGAACTGGAGGAGGCAGTCCTCTTCCTGAAAGCAAGGAAGGCTCCAGGTCCAGATGGTGTTCCAGCTGAGGTTTTGCAGCTCGTCTATCACCATTGTCCTGACTTGCTGCTCAGCACATTCAACGCTTGCCTACGGGACGGGGTTTTCCCGGTACGATGGAAGGTGGCGAGGCTCGTGCTGGTCAGCAAGGGGAAGGGAAATCCCGAATCGCCGTCTGCATACCGCCCGTTATGCATGCTAGACACGGCTGGGAAAGTGCTAGAGAAACTCATCAAGGGAAGACTCACTGACGCGATTCGTGCTGCTGGGGACCTATATCCTCGGCAGTACGGCTTTAGAGCAGGACGTTCTACCATTGATGCGATTGCAGAGGTGGTGAACGCGGTCCAAAAGACAGAGGCATATAGTCGCACCAAGCGACGGATCGTCCTGTTGGTGACACTCGACGTCAGGAATGCCTTCAACTCCGCTAGATGGGTGGATATTCTGGACACGCTGGAAAACTCTTTTCAAGTTCCAGAATATCTAATGCGGCTTTTGAGGGACTACCTAAAGGACCGAAGCCTGCTCTACGACACGACACAGGGCCAACGAAGGATGGAAAGTATCTATCCTTGGTCCGGACCTGTGGAACGTGTCTTACGACGGGCTGCTGAGACTTAAGATGCCAGATGAGTCGCGCTTGGTCAGCTATGCGGATGATGTTGCGGCTCTGGTCGCCGGGCGCACCGTTGAACAAGCGCGACTTAGGCTAGGTATGCTAATGCGCCGAGTGAGGGACTGGATGACTGCTCGCGGGCTCAGTTTAGCACTGGAGAAAACCGAAGTGGTCATCTTGACAAAAAAGAGAATCCCTAGAGTAAGGATGATCAGTATTGGAGATATACAGGTCGAATCGAAGCCAGCGATGAAGTACCTGGGGCTACTGATCGACTCGAAGATGAGTTTCTCTGAGCAAATCAGGGCAACGGCTGAGAAGGCTGCTTCGGGAATATCGGCCCTGAGTCGACTTATGGCCAACGTAGGGGAACCCAGCCCATCAAGAAGACGCCTCTTGATGAGTGCTGTAGGGTCAGTGCTACTGTACGGAGCAGAGGTATGGGGCGACGCTCTCAGCAAGGAGGTATACCGAAAACGATTGGCACAGGTACAGAGAAGAGGAGCACTGAGAATTGCATCTTCGTATCCAACAGTCTCCGACTCGGCGGTGAGAGTGATTGCAGGCGTGATACGTGTCGCCCTCCTTGCTAGAGAGCCCCGGGCACGCTGGAAAACTCTTTTCAAGTTCCAGAATATCTAATGCGGCTTTTGAGGGACTACCTAAAGGACCGAAGCCTGCTCTACGACACGACACAAGGCCAACGAAGGATGGAAATTATCTATCCTTGGTCCGGACCTGTGGAACGTGTCTTACGACGGGCTGCTGAGACTTAAGATGCCAGATGAGTCGCGCTTGGTCAGCTATGCGGATGATGTTGTGGCTCTGGTCGCCGGGCGCACCGTTGAACAAGCGCGACTTAGGCTAGGTATGCTAATGCGCCGAGTGAGGGACTGGATGACTGCTCGCGGGCTCAGTTTAGCACTGGAGAAAACCGAAGTGGTCATCTTGACAAAAAAGAGAATCCCTAGAGTAAGGATGATCAGTATTGGAGATATACAGGTCGAATCGAAGCCAGCGATGAAGTACCTGGGGCTACTGATCGACTCGAAGATGAGTTTCTCTGAGCAAATCAGGGCAACGGCTGAGAAGGCTGCTTCGGGAATATCGGCCCTGAGTCGACTTATGGCCAACGTAGGGGAACCCAGCCCATCAAGAAGACGCCTCTTGATGAGTGCTGTAGGGTCAGTGCTACTGTACGGAGCAGAGGTATGGGGCGACGCTCTCAGCAAGGAGGTATACCGAAAACGATTGGCACAGGTACAGAGAAGAGGAGCACTGAGAATTGCATCTTCGTATCCAACAGTCTCCGACTCGGCGGTGAGAGTGATTGCAGGCGTGATACGTGTCGCCCTCCTTGCTAGAGAGCGCCGGGCTATTTAGCTTCGCCGAAGCGAAGATGCGAGGGAGATGGTTGTCCGCGAGGAGAGACAACGCTCGCTCAACGATTGGCAGCAGTCTTGGAGGAATTGCACGAAGGGAAGGTGGACTGCGCGCCTCATCCCGGATGTGAGACCGTGGCTAAATCGAAGGCATGGTGAGACTGACTTTTATCTGACCCAGCTTTTGAGCGGGCACGGGTGTTTTCAGTCTTACATGCACAAGATCGGTAAGTCACGGTCTCCCGATTGTCTGTATTGCCCAGGAGAGGAGGACAATGCCTGTCACACATTTTTTGCGTGTACCAAATGGGCCAGGCTGCGAAGGGAACTCTACAGGGAGACGGGAGAGCTCACTCCGGATAATATAGTTGCCGTGATGCTCGAATCGGTTGACAAATGGAACCAGGTGGCACATTATGCTCGGGCAGTCCTAAAAGATAAAAGGGACTCGCAGCAGCCGGAGGTACTGGGGCTGGGGGATCGCTCTTTTGGCAATTCCTCTTCCCCTCTCCCCTCCCGCTAGGAAAGGGACTCCCCAGCTTGAAGGCGCCCCACGGCGTAACAAAACGAGACCTGGCCCGAAGTAATGTGTCAAACGGTTCCAGGCTAGGTTCTCAGATTGACAGGGGAGGTGTTTAGTGGGTAGTCCAAGGGTATCCTCCATGGGAGTCCCACACTGCCAGACTCGGCGGGCGTAAATGCCCTACCACGAAAAAAAAAGTTCCGAAATGGTCAATTCATTAATTTTTAAATGTAAGCTTTGTAGCATTTTTATTGTTTTGACTTTTTTCCCACTAGTTTCTACGATAAATTTCACTATTGTGCACCATGAAAATGTTCCAAAGTTTTCACTTTCAAAATTTACTTTCTCACTTTTGACACCACTATCGCGTGTTATGGTTTGCGGCCGATAAGGTAAATGTCGAGGGAAAGTGAAAACACACTATCTTTTAAATTAAGTTAAAAGAGTTTATTTAATGAGAATGAACAATAATTAATTTCACTATTTTACAAATTGCACTTTAGTTCACGTTTCACTTGTCTATCATTTTATGTTTCAACTCTCTTCAAATATATCACGAAAAACATTTACTTCGCCATCAATCAATATCACCTTAAATTTGCGCTCTATTCATTTCGTGGTTTTACTATATCCCCCATTCATTCAGCTCGGCTTTGCATGGGGTCTCTCGTCATTCAACTCAATTCTCGTATGTTGGCGGATGTTCTGACGATAACTACCTGGGATATTCGAGAAATTTTGAATACACGCAATGAGATCACTTGTTTACTTTCAGATATTGATCATGGATATACTTGGTCCATTCTTATGTTATTCGAGTACACGCTTTTGACGTCATTCGGTTACTTTACTTGGTAGCTTATTTTCAATGATGTATGTAACAATATACATTTATATATATATATATATATATATATATATATATATATATATATATATATATATATATATATATATATATATATATATATATATATATGTATATATATATATATATATATATATATATATATATATATATATATATATATATATATATATATATATATATATATATAGTTTGGTGTCGGGACTCCTATGTCCCGGCTTTAATAATATTTAATCAAACAAGTTAAAAGCAACTTTTCTCAATAAATAATAAGTGATTAAAATAAAAGCAAATTTTCTATTTTTTCCTTCGACTTAATTATGTTAACGCACGACCTCTCCGCAGCACTTTCAAGCACAGACTGCGAACACAAGACTGGCCACCGAAAATTATAGAAATCTAATGCCAAACAAAATGCAACATAATTGCTGCAAATCGTATCATCCATTCATGCAAAAAGTGCACACGCACGCACGGACGATCCCACGATTTATGCTGAACGTGCGTACATGTGCACTCATCGTATGCAGCCACAGCGCAATACGATCATAGCATCATTTGCAATGTTCAATGTTCGCACAATGCAAATGATACCATGCAATGTATGCACATGTGGACGTTGCGTACATGATGGGTGGCCATGAAGTCGATAAGGGCAATGAAATGCTCGTATCGGTTTCATGGCAATTTGCGACGCGATACCGACCCGCAACAAATATTGTTGCAATAAAAAATGCAAAACAAATTTTGAATTCAACATCCATCCCCGTTGAACGCTCAGTTCCAACTCCTTCCCACGTCGGGGAAGCGGTATAGGTTTCCTAGGTCGTGATTGGCACTATTCATCTCTTGATCTGCACCAGAGGAGGTATATTCGTGTATGTCGTGAGCATCAATAGGGTTGTCCCAGGACAAATCTTGGGCTTGTAGTTGACTACGCAGGGCGTCGATTTCCGTGGAATACGTCTTGAATTGTGCAGGATGGTTGCGGAATGGTGTGTAGATTTGGTTGCTGTCTTCCATGTGGTAATCTGCTCTCGAGTGCCGCGTTTGTATGGTGCTCTCATGGAGACGATGACCTTGAATTGTCACCGCATCAGATTTGAGGGTGCAACTTGGCGCCAGCTGCAGAACCCCATACCCTTGCAGCGTCAGTGTAGTCGTATTACCACTGCATACGATGTGAGCAACGATGCGATTCGAGAAGGCATAAATCAACTCGTTCAAGTGTGGAATGTTGGTCCAGGAAAAGGTTGCAGACTGATGAGATATGGCGAGGTAGGCAGCATAGCAAATCTGATCTCTCCAGTGATGGAAATGTTCAACGAGTAGTCAGTCTGGTGGGATTCCCGATCGTACCATTTAGCAGCATGTCTAACTTTGTCCAATACGGTGCCATATCATAATAAACTAAAATCTTCTACTCACTTGATGACAAAAAGGCATGGTCCAGTGACTGAAAATGCAGGCCGAGTTGGGTGCCAGTTGACGTCACCTTGATAGGGTTGGTCATCACTAGAGGAATCAGCAGACCAGTCAACAGCAATGACAAAATTGAAGTCCTCTTTCTTCTCGGGTGATTAATTGGTTGGTGATTGATGAGGGCGACTGCTTGATATTCCTCGCCAGAAGACGGTTGTGCCTCCGGATCGAGTTCTACTTCTTCGGATGGTGTGCTCTCCAGCACTGGCAATGGAGCCAGCCGGTGAATGGGCCGTCTCACCATTCCTGTAGC
This sequence comes from Odontomyia ornata, assembly GCA_963969285.1. Taxonomy (NCBI): domain Eukaryota; kingdom Metazoa; phylum Arthropoda; class Insecta; order Diptera; family Stratiomyidae; genus Odontomyia; species Odontomyia ornata. The sequence continues at coordinate 171,716,614 of OZ017740.1, read as the reverse complement.
GGTTTTTCTGTCAGCCACTCTAACGTAGCCGTCTGCCCCTTCTTGGGTTTGTACGATGCGTCCCATCGACCATCTCATGGTGGGTGTGTTGTCTTCCTTCACGAAAACTATTGTTCCGGGAACCACGTTTGGTTGGGTCTGTCGCCACTTGGCCCGATGTTGGAGCTGTGACAGGTACTCACGCGACCATCGGTGCAAGAATTCGTTTCTGAGTTGATTTACACGCCTCTGTCGAGCATGGAGACTGCTGGTGATTGGCTCCGCTTCAATATCCACCATAGCCGTGAGTGTTTCTCCAATGAGGAAGTGTCCCGGAGTATGCGCTGCCAGGTCGTTAGGGTCATCTGACATCAGGATTAACCACCAGGGTATGCAGCTCCTCATAAGTGAGAGTAGCCGATGAAGCGCCTCGGCGGAGCAAATTCTTAGCCGACTTGACCGCGGCTTCAGAAAATCCACCAAAGTGAGGTGCACGAGGTGGGATGAAGTGGAAATCCATTCCTTGGGTACTAGATGAGCTGATCACCTTATACTGAGCCTCTGCCGAGTAGAGCGATGAAGACAATTCGCGTAGTTGGTTGTGCGCACCCACAAAGTTGGTAGCATTGTCACAGTACAGGTCCTTGCAGTGTCCTCATCTCCCGATGAAACGCCACAAGGCACCGATGAAAGCGTCAGTGCTGAGATCACTCACCAATTCCAAATGAACGGCCTTGGTGGCAAAGCAACAAAAGATAGCAATGTAAACTTTCTGCGGCCGCACACCTCTGCCACGGTAGTGTATTAGCTGGGGCCCGCAAAAGCCGACTCCTGTGGTAATGAAAGGGTGGGCAGGTCGTACACGAGGACCAGGAAGACTTCCCATAATTTGGTCGAAAAGCTGTGGCCTCGCTCAAACATATCGCATGCGTCGTCGCACAATTGATCTTGCCAGCTGCTTCCCGTAGATAGGCCAGAAGCGTTGTCTTGTCATGGCAAGCAGCGCCTGAGCTCCAAGATGGCAGTTGTCGCGATGGATGTCTGTCATCAGCAACCTTGTAAACGAATTCGTGTACGGCAGCAGCATAGGATGCTTGGTCTCGAAAGGGAGCTGCGAAGCCTGCAGCCTTCCGCCAACGCGCAGAATTCTGTCCAAATCCAGAAAAGAAGCCAGCCCAGACAGTGGGCTTTTTTTGTTGACTTACCTCTTGAGTTGAATATCCCGTTAGTCCTCGCGGAAGTCGTCTTGTTGAATGCATTTCACTATGACTACCAGGGCTCTGGAAAGTTCTTGACTTGTGATTGCTGGATTGCATACTTGGGGAAGCTGAAAGTTGGGTCTGCAATTCTCCACAAAACGCAACACGTTGCAGCCTTCGGAATGAGTTGCCGTGTTGAGCCTCGTGCATGAAATGAATGTTCGCCTTAGCTGCCGTTAGTGCGGTTGCCTTGATTCGCTTTTTTTCCAACTCACAGGATCTTTTATACTTGTACTCGGGCGGCCACTCCGTCTTGGGCCTGCTTAGGAAAGACGGTCCATGTAACCACAGCACGCAACAACCTAGTTCAGCTGGGGCCAAACCACGGGATAAGATGTCGGCAGGATTGTCTCGTGAAGCAACGTGACGCTAATGGTTTGATCTCGACAGCAATTTAATAGTCGAGACATGATTTGCAACGAAGGTGTTGTAGGACGAGGCAGTAGAGTTGATCCACGCTAACACAATTTCAGCATCCGACCACAAGACATGGAAGACATCTGTTAGGTTGAATGCCATTTTGACTCGCTTTGTCAGTTCTGCTCCCAGCTTTGCAGCACACAGCTCTGTGCGGGGAACCGTTAGCACTTTGATTGGGGCTACCCTTGATTTTGCACACAGCAGCCGGACACTAACTTGACCACCCCTTGATGTTGAGTGGAGGTATATAGCGGCACCATATGCCTTCTCAGAGGCATCACAGAAGGTATGTACCTGCAACTGGGCTGGCTTCTCGCAGGTGCTAACGTGTCGGGGAAAACGAACCTTCTGCAATGATCACTGCTCACTGCAAAACTGGCCCCACTGCGTGTGGATTCCGGCTGGCAAGGATGCGTGCCAGTCCAGATCCAAATGCCACAATGCCTGCAAGAACAACTTGACGGTCACTATAACTGGTGCCAGGATGCCCAATGGATCGAATATCCTGGCGATGTCGGAAGCGATCGTCCTTTTGGTGAATTTTACATCAGTGAGGTCTAGATTGATGTGGATTAGATATTCGTCCGCTTTCGGTTGCCAAATTACTCCCAAAGTTTTGATGTAGTCTTCCGATAGACTACTGAAGTCCAGTTAGACCTGCTGGTCCTCAGATTTGATTGGTTGCAGAAGGCTAGGGTGATTCGCGCACCACTTGCGCAAATGCATGCCGGCGCTCGCAAGTATTTTACGCAACTCACTCTGCTTCTAAATTGCCTCAGTCAATGTGTCAGCCCCGGTCATGATATCATCCATATAGAAGTCATTATGCAATGCTTGGCTGCCCAAAGGAGCTTGATGCCGTTCTGCTTGAGCTAGGACTTGAAGGCACTTGGTTGCGGAATACGGGGCACATGTTGTAGCGTACATATCATGGTCTTCAATTGATAATAACGCAAAGGTTCTTGAAACCACTACATGAAACTTGCGATGGTCGGGGTGAAACACTATTTGCCGATACATTTTTTCAATGTCGGCCGTGAAGACAAAGCGTGGCATGCGGAAGCGGAGCAAAATTGCAAACAGATCATCCTGAATCATTGGTCCGGTGTATCGTAGATCGTTTAAGGAGATGTTCGTGCCCGTTTTTCTGGACGCGTCAAAGACCACTCTCAATCGGGTGGTATTACTCTCCGGTTTCAGAACGCAGTGGTGTGGCAGAAAATAATGTGCTTCCTTGCCTGCTGACCACTTGATTTCTTCTATGTGCCCAAGTCGTTTGTACTCGTTCATAAATTCTGCGTACTGTAACTTCAGCTCGGAATTCTTTTCCAGTCTGCGCTCAATTGCAATGAATTTGCGTATGGCAACGTCCTGCGACTCGCCCAGCATTCCAGAGTCCTTGTTGAAAGGAAGTCGAAATATGAAACGACCGCCCGACTTCCATTGCGTTGTCTGTACAAAGTGTGTTTCGCAAGCGCTTTCAGTGGTTGTTAATTTATGTGTTGAGCCTGGCACTTCTGCCACCTCCCAGAAACGTTTAATGGTCTCGCACAAATTGGTGTCTTTTGCCAGGATTCCATAGGTAACTGATGAAGTTTCAGGGTTGCCGATCTTTCCTGCTACAATTCAACCGAGCAGTGTATTCTGAAGCACTGGAAGTTCGGGTCCTAACTTTATTTGCCCGATGGACAAGATTTCGAAAAAATGCTCAGCACTCAATAATATGTCGATTTTGTCGGTCATATGAAAGCTGGGATCTGCCAGCTTAATATTCTTTGGAAGTGGCCATTTGGACACGTTCAGCTGTTGAGCGGGTTGCGGTGAGATTATTTTGTCCAGCACCAGCGCCACCACTTCCTGGCATATCCAGTGATTCGAGACGGGAGCCTAAACTTCACTGTTCCTTGCGCTCTCTCTGTTGTGCTACCGACCCCTTCAATGAGCGTTAGATTACGTATGGGATTTACCCCAAGTCTTTGAACTATATGTGTTGTTATCAAATTTATCTGGGAGCCTGGATCCAGCACAGCTCCACATTTTGTTGCTCTTCCGTTGCTGCCAATCAACCTTACCACAGATGTGCTCAGGTGTACATACCATTTTGAACGCAGATTCGACACTGTAGTCAGAGAGAGTGCAGGTGTCTCCACTTGGTGCTTGCTTTCCTGTTGGTGTGATTCACCTTAGCTGGTTTAGAATTGGTCTCTTCACCTAAATGCAGCAGGCTGTTATGTTTCCTGGCGCAGTCTTTGCATCCTCTGGCGGAGCAGTTGGCAGATTTGTGTCCTTCTCGAAGACAGTTGACACAAAGTTTTTTGGCCAGTATAAATTTCAATCGTCGAGTGGTATTGAGCTTCAAAAACTCCGGACAATAGAAGAGCGGATGCATCAGCTGGCACATAAGGCATGAAGGAGCCGCCACGGCAGCCACCGTGGTTTTGATTACTTTCTTCCAGTTGTCAGGTGCCTTTGATTGGTGTCAGATCGTTTCGAGGGCCTGGAAGCGAGTCTCCAGAAATAGCAAAAAGCATTGAACGATGGCAGTTCTTGAGGACTAGACAAGGTCTGCTCATAAATCACATGAGTGGTCGAGTCCAGCTTCCTTGTCAACACATGCAAAAGCAACGGATCCCAATCGTCGGTAGCAACATTTAGATTTTCCAATCTCCGGAGGCATTCTTGGGTTGTGTCGAGTAAACATTTCACAGCAGCGGCTGATGGCCGCTCGCCACAATGGGAGGACTGTCCCAACAATCTATCGAGAAGTGCAGTGACCAAGAGCCGTCGGTTGTCATAACGCTCCTTTGAGGTCGTCCATGCTGCTTCGTAGTTCTCTTCCGATAGAGCGAAATTCATTATCAATCGCTCAGCTTCTCCAGTGAGGTTGGCCTTGAGATACCATAATTTTTGGCAGTTGGATATGGGCTGATTATGCACCATTTGTTCAAAAAAGTCCTGAAAAGGTCGCCACCGTAAGTACTCTCCATCGAATTTCGGTAGTGTGGTTTTCGGCAGACATCGTTTGGGGCTCGTCAAATTTGGCCTAGGTGTTCCGGGTGTGGTGTCGCAGTCATCCAATCCGGCCTCCAGCTGGACCAGGCAGCCGTGAGCAACTTCCTCTAAGCTGGTATGCTGTTCATGGTTGAAGCCCACTTCTTCAGGATCATCACTGAGTTCGCAAAGATGATTATATTGCTCCTCCAATTGAGTCCAGCTTCGTTGGACCGACATAATCTTGGCCTTATACCACTGGCGTGAGCGTTGACGTTGATCCAAGTGGGAGACCAAATGGAGAAAGGCGTCCGCCATCACATTGTAAAGTCGAAGTATCTTGGAGACGACTGGATCACTCTGTGATGGAATATCCTTCGTTTTCAATCAGCTGACATCCTCTGTGGAGCGCAAGCTTATCCGCTCGGACGGCCCTCCAGTATCATCCTTGGGGTATCTCAATGCCGACATTCTCTCAGAAAAGTGTCGCTGAAAGTCGATGAAGTTGTCCTGCATTGTCTCATACATCTGACTGGTGTAGTAGATATGCGATAGCGGCACATCTAGTACTGCCCGTATTTGATTGTCCATCTTCTCAAATTCGTCCCATATGGATTCGAGCCACTGAAGTTGCTCGTGAAGGTATTCTGCCCCTTGCTTTCACGCAATTGGGTCCTTTTTGTAATTCAGGATTATTTTGTCCAATTCTTGGGGCAGCGACCTTTGCCGTTCTGCCAGTTCCTCCATCGTTGGAAATTCCCTGGGTCAGACGAAAACTACCACGAGCACACCCCCAGAGCACACGCACTGCTCTCTTCACTAACGAGCGGACGCCCTTAACCAACACCACCACCAACACGAAATCCAGAGCAACAAGCGTTGGTCGAAATATCCTGCTATCACCAATCGATGTTGCAGGAATTGAAAAATACCACCAACACAAAATCCAATACAACAAACGTTGGTCGAAATATCCTGGTATCACCAATCGATGTCACAGGAATTGAAAAATCTCGCCAACACAAAATCCACCAAAACGAAATATCCTGGAATCTTGGAATCGAAAAATCTCGTCGGGACCTCCAATGCTTTGTGTCGAGACTCCTTTGTCCCGGCTTTAAAAATATTTAATCAAACAAGTTAAAAGCAACTTTTCTCAATAAAAAATAATTAATTAAAATAAAAGCAAATTTTCTATTTTTTCCTTCGACTTAATTATGTTAACACACGACCTTTCCGCAGCACTTTCAAGCGCAAACTATGAACACAAGACTGGCCACGGAAAATTATAGAAATCTAATGCCAAACAAAATGGAACATAATTGCAGCAAATCGTATCATCTATTTATGCAAAAAGTGCGCATGCACGCACGGACGATCCCACGATTTGAGCTGAACGTGCATACATGTGCACTCATCGTATGCAGCCACAGCGCGATACGCTCATAGCAAATGAAACCATGCAATGTATGCACACGTGGACGTTGCATACATGATGGGTGGCCATGAAGTCGATAAGGGCAATGAAATGCTCGTATCGGTTTCATGGCAATTTGCGACGCGATACCGACCCGCAACAAATATTGTTGCAATAAAAAATGCAAAACAAATTTTGAATTCAACACTATGTATATATATATATATATATATATATATATATATATATATATATATATATATATATATATATATATATATATATATATTTATATATATTTATATGTATATATATATACACATAAATATATATACATATATATATATATATATATATATATATATATATATATATATATATATATATATATATATATATATATATATATATATATATATATATATATATATATATATATATTTGTTACATGTACAAATAATTCTGCGAGCTATTGTCGCAATTGTTTTCACAACCATTAAGAGAATATGCGTTGGGAGCTTCAGAACAGCCTTCTGCATTTTCTCATCAACACCATACAGGGATTACGCCTCCATGGCCGTAGGCAAGAACAACTGGATGAGCGGCGAGGCACCTTCCGTCCACAACCTCGCATAACGGGACCAAATCCACGAAATCATCACACCGCGGAGTTGATGGCAGCGGACCACCTACTTGCTGACCCAGTACCAGTACTGAGGAGCGGAGCACCACCGGAGCTTGAGGACCCAGCAATGATTGATCAACCATCCCTTGAAGCAATTACAAGCCCGGCGGTCTGTTGGAACTGCCGACAAACGGGGCATCGGTTCTATGCATGTCCAGCAGAACCGACGCTCTTCTGTTACCGATGCGGGAAGGCAGACACGTACGCACCTGATTGCGCAAATTGCAAATTCCGAAAAAACTTGTCAGCGAGTGCTCTCCTAAAACCCAGACGAACCAATGCTGACCCCATCACTAGCTATGACCAAGCCCCAGACATGACCCTAATTCTGCTGACTCGCACCGCCAAACACAGTTCTCCCGAAGTTCCACAACCGACGCCATCCTTTGTCAAGGTGGATGCGCAGGGGAAGGATAGCGAGGCGAAGGTTCCTTGGCATGTCAAGCCCTTCCACGTCAGACTGCGGAATTATTTGGCTACTTGACAGCGCATCTTCCATGAGGAGTTGGCTACAACTGTCCCACTGCGAAGAAAGCGAGCCACGCGTCGGATGCGGAGCTTCTGGAGAAGGGTCAGGCAGTCGAGGAAGGTGCTGAAGGACATACACTTAGACGAATTATTGAGGGATGACGTTCGACCATATGCGTCAGTTTGCCTCCTGCAAAAACGATTGTCAGGTTTAGTCGATACGGGAGCCAGTGTGAATTGCATATCAGCCGATTTTGCAGGGGAGGTACTGGCAATGCACGCGGACCAAGTCCACCATTTTATCACCTGGTTAAGCACGGCGGAAGGAACTCGTCACTCTGTAGTGGGAAAAATTACGACGGATGTCACCTTTAAAGGAGTAACTAAACCTCTGGAATTTTACATCATGCCTCAATTAACCCAGAATCTTTATCTAGGGGTGGATTTCGTTCAAAAATTTAACTTGACCCCGGCACTGTTTTCCGGCACGACCCTGGAGTCCGTCACCACTGTTCCTAGCCAAGCCCAAACCACTCACTTATTACGACATACACTGGATGTGAATCAACAACTGCGACTTGACTCGGCTATATCGGCTTTTCCATCGCATGAGAAGGAAGGTCTCGGCTGGACGGCACTGGTGTTACACACCATAGAGGTGGGGGATGCTAAACCCATAAAACAGAGACATTTTGCCATATCTCCCACGAAGGAAAAGTTGCTCTATGCCGAAATTGATCGAATGCTAGCATTAGGCGTGATCGAAGAATCGCAGAGCGCGTGGGCTTCCCCGGTCACCTTAGTTGTCAAGCCGAACAAGGTCCGGCTATGCTTAGATGCCAGACGCTTGAACGCCGTCACTGTCAAGGACGCATACCCTCTACCGTTGATTGAAGGCATTTTGAGTCGGTTGCTTAAAGCCCACTTCATCACGAGCTTAGACCTCAAGGACGCCTTCTGGCAAATTCCTTTAGACCCTGGCTCAAAGGAGAAAACAGCCTTGACAGTCCCAGGCCAGACCCTGTATCAATTCGTGACCATGCCATTCGGATTGTGCAATGCCCCTCAAACAATGACGCGCCTTATGGATAAGGTGATACCACCTCATTTACGGCACCAAGTTTTCGTGTACTTGGACGATCTGCTGCTTATAACCGAGACCTTTAACGAACACATCGACCTGCTTCAGGAGGTGGCTCTGCACATCCGGAGGGCAGGGTTAACCATCAACATACAGAAGAGTCAGTTCATGATGACGGAGGTGAAGTAGATCGACCCGGACAAGACTCAAGCGATTGACGTTTTCCCATTACCCAAGACCACCAAGCAATTACGCCGATTCCTAGGCTTATGCGGATGGTACCAGCGTTTTGTGCGTGACTATGCCACCATTACCATTCCTTTGACCGACATGCTGCGTAAGGGACGTAAGTTCATCTGGGAAGAGCCCAGCTTGCGAGCCTTTGAAGAGCTAAAGAAGAGTCTGACTACAGCCCCCGTACTGCACAGCCCAGACTGTGGGAGCAGTCTTAGTCCACGTTGCACAAAACGGCGAGGAGAGACCTATAGCCTTCATGTTCCACAAGCTGAACCAGGCCCAGCGGAACTACACGGTCTCGGAGCAGGAATGCCTGGCGGCTGTGCTGGCAGTGAAACGTTTTCGAGCATATGTAGAAGGACATCCCTTTGAAATCGTCACTGATCATGCGTCACTGAAATGGCTGATGGGCCAAACTGACCTCCACGGCCGCTTGGCCAGATGGGCCTTGAAACTACAGGCGTTTGACTTCACGATAAGACACCGCAAAGGAAGTCAGCACGTGGTACTGGACACACTATCAAGGATGTTCGCCCCTGAAGGAGCCGAGTTAGCCCAGGAGGACGACAGCCCCCTATGGATCGACTTGGACCATCCCGCCTTCAAGTCAGCATGTTATATCCAGCTGATGAATACGATTCAGGACCAGTTGCCATAGCTGCCAGAACTACGGGTGACGAAGAGATTTATATACAAGCGGACGAGACACGCCTCCGGAGACCCCATTCAAGAAGAGGAACAGTGGAAGTTATGGGTGCCCGAAGAACTGACATGCGAATTGATTAAGCGGGCTCATGACCACCCATTGAGTGCACATGGCGGTTATGGTCGTACGCTTCGACGACTGAAAACTTACTTCTTTTGGCCTAAGATGGCGCAGCAAGTGAAAAAGTACGTAGCCGCTTGTGAGCTGTGCAAATGCACTACAGCGCCCAATTCTGTTCTTCGGCCCCCGTTGGGAAAATTCGAGCTTCCGGAGCGGGTGTTCCAGCGCCTGTATATAGATCTCATCGGTCCGTACCCTCGCTCAACTTCGGGATACACGGGAGCTGTCGTGGTCCTGGACCACTTGTCCAAATTTCCGATTGTGGATCCTCTTCGAAACCTGCACACCGGCCCCATAGTCAGTTTTCTGGAAAATCGCGTTTTCCATATATTTGGAGTACCGGAGAAGCTGGTCTCCGACAACGGAGTTCAGATCACCTCGTCTAGATTTCGGGAATTAATGGAAAAGTATGGCATTACGCATCAGCGGACTGCCGTTTATTCTCCGCAAGCCAAGGCGTCCGAGCGGTTGAACCGCACCCTCATAGCCGCAATTCGGGCCTACGTCCAACCGGATCAGAAGGATTGGGACCGCAGGATTTCCGCCATCACCTGTGCCCTGCGTTCGTCTTATCACTCCACCACAAGCATCTCCCCATACTTTGCCGTGTTTGGCCAGCATATGATTTGCCACGGAAACTCGTACCGGCTATTGCGGCAGTTGAAAGGATTGGAAGACCCAATAGTGGTGCTGGGGCCGCACGAGAAACTCCAAATTCTACGAGAACAAATCCGGGAGAGGATTGAAGACAGTAGACGGGTGGGGGAGGAGGGGTGCAATCTGCGATCTCATCCTTCTGGCTTCAAGGCAGGCGACGAAATCTACCGACGGAATTTTAGACAAAGTGAAGCAGGTCAGCACTACACCGCCAAGCTAAACAAGAAGTTCGTGAAGTGTCGAGTCTTACAAGTTTTAAGTCCCACGCGGTACCTCATTGCGGACATGTCCGGCAGGGAGCTGGGAGTCTACCATGCCAAAGACTTACGACGCCGAGAGAAAAAGAAAAAAAAATCATCATAGGGCCAAGCAGCGTTTCCTTCAGTCTTCCCATGCCTGGTAGGCATCGTGGACACTGCCCTGTAATGAATCATTTGACGCCGCTGGCGACCACTACTAACACATTTTGCTGCTAGGTGGCTTGTCATTCCACGTTGGTTGCAACGAGCGCACATCCCACGTCTATTTTGTCGTGGGATGTCAAGAGGATTTGACAGCCACATGGAGTGAAGTGTGCACGTAGTGGCCGCCACCCAAGAAGAACTTTTAGCTGATACACCCTTGCCACCTGCATCGCCTAAATCGTTATCGCCTATAGATCCATTTTCGGAAGCATCTTCACGTGGAGGCAGTGCATTTATCTCATCCAATCGATCCAAGGTAAGGAATCGTCCCGACACCGAATTCGTCTATACAATTGCCATTTATCAGGTTAAATACGCACAAAATGACAAAAGTCAATTGCAGGTATCGACCGATAAATGAGGGTATTTGAGCATCTGGAACAAGAAGCCCAACGACTACAGTGTGATGGAGAATGCGTTGTTTTGAGGGACAGGAAGCTTAATATTGCTCCTGCTATTAAGAAACAGACTATATGTGCAACGAATGGTGCCGTTTATTATGTCGCTACTCCACCGGCTCCGATAAGCAACATGCCTATTGATCAGTTTGCAGCAGTTTACCCACCAACAGGTGTAGCCACAATATACCCACCTTCAATGCCGTACCAGCCGTTTTATCAGTACTACAGTGTGCCAATGAATGTTCCCACCATTTGGCCTCAGAACTATCAAGGTAATTAGGTTTGCTTGGATTATGTTGCGTGTAATGTTGTACACACAGGATATGATTGTGCCGATTGTGTTTTTAATTTAATTTCGACCGTTTTCGATGAAACGTTTGTTAAAATTAGCTGAACAGTCCCTACTTCATGAAATAAGCGCTTGAATTTAATTTTGCTGAAGGTACTACGATGATTAAAACAAAAATGACAAACGAAAATATGTAATTATAATTTAAAGCAAAACAAAACGACTTTGTTGTGGGTATAATGAGGCTACACCAAAGATTGTTTGATTTTGAGACACACACACACAAGGAGGTAGACAGGACTTTGTTTGTAAGATACAGAATTCTTAGACAACAAAATACGAAACGAGAAGGCGTATTTATTAAGATTATATATATTTATCAGTAAAAAAAACCCTAAATACAAATGAAAACCACTTCATTATTAATCTAAACTATACATTATAAAGTAACTAGATGCAAGTAATAAGATAAACCTCTAGGCTATATACAATCATAAACACATACTGGTAGAACAGAATGATAAGTAATATATTTGTAAACAAAGCATAGAATAGATATATGAATTGTGCTTCGAGATGTTGCGAGCAATACGCAAGAAATATGCGGATTTAATTAGAGGCGAGAGACGAAGTTCGCGAACATCGGCTTCGACCCCGCAACACGTCAATATATTTTACACGACCGTGCAACTTACAAGCCGAAATTAAAAACAAAATCAAAATCGTAGCATCCAAGCAATATCCAACATCCGCGCGTTAGAAAGAAACAACTTCGGATCGGTAACTAAGGTTAATGTTGGTATTCAAATCGAACGATATTTAGAAATCGACAAAAGATTAAAAGGTAAAGAACACAGCGCATTTCTTTTGAGATGCCTCTTTTTAGGGTTTTGTAAAATAATTTTACAAAACCCTGCTAAAATCGCGTCCTGTCTGTCCGTCTGTCTGTCTGTCCGTCCGTCCGTCCGTGTGTCACAGCAGTTTTTCTCGGAAACTACTTAAGCTAGAAGCATCAAATTTTGTATGTAGGTGTAAAGTGGTGCTCTCTTTAAAGTTCAATTACAAAAAAATTTTATAAGGTATTTAAGGGGGGTCTCCCCATGTAGGGGAGTGACCCCCCAAAAAAAAAATTTCATTGAAGGTAGCCAATATGGGTATCAAATAAAAGGTCTTGATGAGAACTTTTCAAAACAGGTCTTCGTTTGGCAAAGTTTGCTTCGGGGGGCGCACAGGGAGAGGAAATACACGAAAAATTTGTGTCCCCCCCCTTGCGATTGGACACCTGTGATCCGAAAAATCTGAAAAAAATCAAGAATGTAGGCCTTGATGAGTACAACAACAACAAATACGTGAGAAGTCGCAATTCACTCAGCTTTGTTAGTAATAGTATGATTTATCGATTTTATGTTTTCTTGAATAAAATCTTAACGGTACCTTTACATTCAAACAGACCTACGCTCATGTCAAAAGGGTTTTCTATTCAATTTTCAAGATGCAGTCACCAGATTGAATAAAGTCAAGAAGCATGTCAATGACGATTTTATTGGAGAAAATATGAAATTCGAGGATCATACTATTATTAACAAAGTTGAACGAATTTAGACTTCTGAGGTTTTTGTTATTGTTATACTCATAAATATCTCCTTTGATAATTATTTCAGATGTCCATTCGTGAGGGAGGGAACCACATTTTTCATGTATTTACCCCCTGTGCCCCCACTGAAGCAAAAACTGACAGTTTAAGAACTGTTTTGAAAAGCTCCCATGAAAACTTTCATTTCATACTCATATCTGCTACGTTTGATGAAATTTTTTTTCAGGGGCCTCTCTCCTGTACTGTTATCATCGATTAATGGCCATTTTTTTCGAATCCTAGAGTTGTTACAAAGCCCTTTTGCTAGGAGCTCTCTCCCGCCTCCTTGACTTGTTTCACTTATGAGTATTAATTGTGGGTACTCATTTTCAGTTATTTATTAAATTGAATCAAGTGTTCAAAGCATGTACCTTAAACGTTGAAGTTGGGGAAAAATAACTCAAAATTATTCAATCTTCGCAATTAAAACAGCCACTATTTTGTTTTGCGATTACTGATACCACTAGCTGAACTGATTCTCAAAGATATTTATGACCCCTATCATTCCTGAAATTTTCATGCAAATCCTAGCAAAACTGTAGTGTCTGAGTCGGTAAAAAGCGCATGTTGTTCCATAGCCATATGTTGCCATAGTAATACATGCAGCGCATATTGTTCCATAGTAATACAGGAAAATTCAAACCACTAAATATGATTCAATCTTTATGAAACTTCCAGGGTAGATCAATCTTATAAATAGACACTGTGTACTGAATGTCATTGAATGTAAAGGTACCGTTAAGATTTTATTCAAGAAAACATAAAATCGATAAGTCATACTATTACTAACAAAGTTGAGTGAATTGCGACTTCTCACGTATTTGTTGTTGTTGTACTCATCAAGGCCTACATTCTTGATTTTTTTCAGATTTTTCGGATCACAGGTGTCCAATCGCGAGGGGGGGACACAAATTTTTCGTGTATTTCCCCTCCCTGTGCGCTCCCCGAAGCAAACTTTGCCAAACGAAGACCTGTTTTGAAAAGTTCTCATCAAGACCTTTCATTTGATACCCATATTGGCTACCTTCAATGAAATTTTTTTTGGGGGGTCACTCCCCTACATGGGGAGACCCCCTTAAATACCTTATAAAATTTTTTTGTAGTTGAACTTTGAAGAGAGCACCACTTTACACCTACATATAAAATTTGATGCTTCTAGCTAAAGTAGTTTCCGAGAAAAACTGCTGTGACACACGGACGGACGGACGGACAGACAGACAGACGGACAGACGGACAGACAGGACGCGATTTTAGAAGGGTTTTGTAAAATTATTTTACAAGTTCTCGAGGACTAGACAAGGTCTGCTCATAAATCACATGAGTGGTCGAGTCCAGCTTCCTTGTCAACACATGCAAAAGCAACGGATCCCAATCGTCGGTAGCAACATTTAGATTTTCCAATCTCCGGAGGCATTCTTGGGTTGTGTCGAGTAAACATTTCACAGCAGCGGCTGATGGCCGCTCGCCACAATGGGAGGACTGTCCCAACAATCTATCGAGAAGTGCAGTGACCAAGAGCCGTCGGTTGTCATAACGCTCCTTTAAGGTCGTCCATGCTGCTTCGTAGTTCTCTTCCGATAGAGCGAAATTCATTATCAATCGCTCAGCTTCTCCAGTGAGGTTGGCCTTGAGATACCATAATTTTTGGCAGTTGGATATGGGCTGATTATGCACCATTTGTTCAAAAAAGTCCTGAAAAGGTTGCCACCGTAAGTACTCTCCATCGAATTTCGGTTGTGTGGTTTTCGGCAGACATCGTTTGGGGCTCGTCAAATTTGGCCTAGGTGTTCCGGGTGTGGTGTCGCAGTCATCCAATCCGGCCTCCAGCTGGACCAGGCAGTCGTGAGCAACTTCCTCTAAGCTGGTATGCTGTTCATGGTTGAAGCCCACTTCTTCAGGATCATCACTGAGTTCGCAAAGATGATTATATTGCTCCTCCAATTGAGTCCAGCTTCGTTGGACCGACATAATCTTGGCCTTATACCACTGACGTGAGCGTTGACGTTGATCCAAGTGGGAGACCAAATGGAGAAAGGCGTCCGCCATCACATTGTAAAGTCGAAGTATCTTGGAGACGACTGGATCACTCTGTGATGGAATATCCTTCGTTTTCAATCAGCTGACATCCTCTGTGGAGCGCAAGCTTATCCGCTCGGACGGCCCTCCAGTATCATCCTTGGGGTATCTCAATGCCGACATTCTCTCAGAAAAGTGTCGCTGAAAGTCGATGAAGTTGTCCTGCATTGTCTCATACATCTGACTGGTGAAGTAGATATGCGATAGCCGCACATCTATGTAATGTGACGCCTACGCCTGGGAATCGGAGTGCTTCCGATCCCGAACCCTGGCACCCGGCCAGATATGTATGACTTCGAAATGTAAGCAGACTTTATCTTTCGTGCAGCCAGCATTGCGCCGAAAATATTTTTCTTCAAATATTTATATTTGTGGAGAACTATTTTCTGTCAATGTGAGCCGCTGAACTAAAACTCTGATACATTTCGAAGCATATCTATCTGGCAATGCCTCCCACAGTTGCCATCCAAATGTCAAAGAGGCATGAGGTGTTCGCGGTTAACTGTCCGATGAGTGGGAGTGAAGATTGTTCTAGACCAAAGTGTCTCATTTGTTTAAGCTTTCACTATACACAGAAAAATTGGTGATCTGTTTCGCAAGTTTTGAATAGTTGTAATTTAAAATTCCCAGGAAAAATTCTAATTCTTTTAAAAAAATATGAAGTAGAGTAGACAACTAACGGGACTTTATGAGTGAGAAGTCTCGCGAGGGTTAGCGGATTAGCGGAGGAAATGCTCCACATAAACAATTGGCAACAAAAGCAGCGCGTAAAAGTGCGCCATCGACAGGAGGTGTAAAGAAACCACATCGTTATCGTCCAGGTACTGTTGCTCTTCGAGAGATTCGTCGTTACCAGAAGTCCACAGAATTGTTGATCCGTAAATTACCGTTCCAACGTTTGGTTCGTGAAATTGCTCAAGATTTCAAAACTGATCTTCGTTTCCAATCAGCTGTTTGGCTGGGATCCATCGGCAAACAATTTGCATCATTTGGATCATCACTCAATTCCACATCAACATAATAGACCTGGCATTGCGGTCTATGTTTAAGGATTTGGACAAAAGGAGTGAAGGTAAAGCGATCTCGAGGTATGTAAAGTTTGTTGTTCTTGGCTATAACAAAAGAACGAGGGAACAGATGAGTTTGAAGAAGGTCATGAGAACTCCAGGTGACATGTAACACCTGTTCAGAGAAAACATATGGAGGACAACCATTTCAAGTTTCAATGTCCACAATGCAATAAAAAGTATTTCACTGCATCGTTATTGCGTAGACACTTGCGATGTGCTCATCTGGAAAGCAGGAATCTAAAATTTCCTTGCTGTCCGACTATACCCAAAACTAAGTACATTTTCCAGCAGCAGCTATTCACGCATTCATCGACTGCGCAATGTTCATATTCCTTTGACGGCTGCAATCGTGGATGGGGTTTTTGGAAGCTTTTCTCATAAAGATATTTTAGGAAGTTTGATAATGTTCTAAATTATACTTAACTATAATAGATTGGGCAGAACATTTTTTTTAATGAACAGTTGCGTAATATAGGCAGAATGTTTTGTTCAAGAAAATACATAGTATTTGCAGTTAATTTGCGTCGGATTGTTTGCTGGGGTTGAATGTTTTTAGGAGCTATTGTGAATTAATTTATATTTTTTTGTAAATTATATAACTTTTGAATCCCGTTGATTTGTGTCTCTTGGATAGAATTTCATGCAAAGATAATATTTCCGGTAAACAGTTCTAGAGTTTCGTGAAGCTATCTAACTTTTACAATTAAATTTGGTGCTTCGTCCATTTAGAAATAAATTTTCATTATAGTCGTTTGAAATCATTTACCATATCGTCGCGAAATATGGAAGTTATGACTTAACACTATTTAGGGAAATATTGAGATTTTGCGGTAAAATAGTCTCAAGCTGAACTTGACTTTGTTTTCTACGAATTAAAACGCGAAACGCGATTGTTATTGTAGTAAATATTTGAACTTTTTAATTTTTTTAAATAAATTTTTACCTTTCTAGCCAGCTTTACAATTTATTAAGAAAACAATTGTGATCGAACTTATGAACAGTCATATCAGCTGGATGGAAATAAAAAAAAGAGTAAAATAGAAAATAGTTGTTCAAAATAATGAAGTCAAAAATAATTACCAATGTAAAGGAAGAATATATTAGAAAAAAGTTGAAATACCATCGATAACCAATGGTTATCTATTCCGTTTTGTTTAGTGTAGTTTAAAGAAAATTAAAAAAAAAAAAGATGTGTTAAATCTGAACGAATAGAAAGTAAATTGCAACAAGTAGTTGTAGAAATCAATAAGTATCAAAGTAGACTGAATAATTAGAAAAATCAGCTTATAAGGCATATATTCTCATGTGCTTTCGCAAAACATGAGTGATTGGGCTGAATTTTAACGTAAATTGTTTGTTTTATCAATTTCTATGCGGTAGTTTAGAGTGAGTTTCTGTGACGAGTTTGAAACTAGGTTATATTTGCTTGGTATATTCCATAGAATAAATTCTTCATGTATGGAGTATTAGAAATCTGACGTAGATGAGATATAGTATATAAAGTATATAAATGCAAGTGATTCTTTGAAAGGGGTATAAGAGTTAGATTATCTAAAAAGGTTTTGACTACTTTTGATTTCTTAATTGTATTCTATCAAACGAAGGGCTCACTAGAGCTTGAAATAAATTTCTGTAACCCTACTTTATATCTTCAGTCATGTGCACATCGATTGAATTCCGATAATCCTATGTGGCATTCTTCTATAACTTTAACCTTTCTCTACAATGAAATAAAGGCATACTTTCTTTAAAATAAAGCTTTTGGTAGTCTCTGCTTGCTTGATTTTAAACCTTTCACAAAATTCCTGGACGATTTTTGAATAGAATCGTAGGCCCCCGAAATATTATTGAAGACCTTTAGACTGCACATGCAAGCAAATAGGTGTTATTACAACTTTTCAATAGTGAAAACGTTCTTATTACACAGGAAAAACAAAATACTTTCACCCCTGTATAGCAATTCCCTGGTCTTAATTTTCCGAACTGAATTTGAACCATACATGGAGATTAATAAATAGATAAGCGGCTGGAAATACCCTAAAAGATTGCATTGAACAAAAAAGTATCGTTACAATCGCATATTCTGGGTTGCAATTTATGATTTATTGAATTCTATATTATCTTCGAATCGAATTCGATATGTTGTAGTTTCTTGGAAAAAAAGGTATCTTCGAACCATTTAAATATATGTTTTTGGTAAATACCGGTGAATATTGATAGAAACGGGAAATTATTACTCGATTACATTTTGGTAATTAAGGTTAGTTACCAACAATTATTCAGCATTTCCTAAAGAATACATAAAAAAAAAAGAGGCCGCTTGATTACCTCTCATAGTGACCTTAGGTCGAATAAGTTAGAACTGAAGACACCATTCAGGTCGAAGCCAAGTAGTTGTCTTGATTGAATCACGCAGAACTTGTAACATAAACGAAAATGTACTAAAATCAAATTTAAAAAGATAACTTATCTAAACTTTAAGGAAAAACTCATCAGACAAAAATTTCAACTCGAAAATGCCACATTAAAAGTAGCTTTAAGATATTTGTCGGAAATTTTGATTAAAGTTATATGAAAAATGTTTAATAAAAAAAATGAAGACAAGAAGTATTCATCACTGTTAATTATAGAAAAGAACTGTTAATTATAGAAAAGAACTGTTAATTATAGAAGAAAGAAATATTGGAAAATTAAACATGAATTACTAAAGAAGCCATAAGCCTTTCCGTTCCGCATGCTCTTTCTTTTGCAGCGGAAGTGATGACCGAGGGTAAGTATGTCTTGAAGAGGGTAAGGTTTTTATAATCTGCGGATGATTGATTTCGAGTCGGTTACGGTCCGCGGTACCCTTGTTTGCCCTCGTCTTTTTTATTAGAGTAGGTTATTTTGGACTTGAAGTAGTTTAGCTTATTTCCTGGTACCGCGTCGGTGATTCGGTAACGCGCCTATGGGTTTAGATTTTGTAGTGTTTTGAATTGAGATCTGTGGAGAGATCACATCCAGAACTAACGTAACGTAGGTTTCCTGTTCTGGATGAGTAGTTGTAGACGCGTTTGTAAATCGGGCATGTGAATTGGGGGCTGAGTTACGTAACTCGGACTTAGTCTGCTCGCGTAAGACCCGCGACCGAAACTCCTCTCCGAACTAGCTAGCCTACAAGCAGCCACCACGGAGTAGACTAAGTGTGACCGGACTTGTTGACCTGAAGGGTACAGTCCGTTGTCACTTCCAAGACTGCACGTCTCGAACCAATGAGGGGTCGGTTCTAATTGCGATCGAACGAGACGGAGGTAGGAAACCGTTACATCTAGTACTGCCCGTATTTGATTGCCCATCTTCTCAAATTCGTCCCATACGGATTCGAGCCACTGAAGTTGCTCGTGAAGGTATTCTGCCCCTTGCTTTCACGCAATCGGGTCCTTTTTGTAATTCAGGATTATTTTGTCCAATTCTTGGGACAGCGACCTTTGCCGTTCTGCCAGTTCCTCCATCGTTGGAAATCGATGTCACAGGATTTGAAAAATCTCGCCAACACAAAATCCACCAAAACGAAATATCCTGGAATCTTGGAATCGAAAAATCTCGTCGGGGCCTCCAATGCTTTGCGTCGAGACTCCTTTGTCCCGGCTTTAAAAATATTTAATCAAACAAGTTAAAAGCAACTTTTCTCAATAAAAAATAATTAATTAAAATAAAAGCAAATTTTCTATTTTTTCCTTCGACTTAATTATGTTAACACACGACCTCTCCGCAGCACTTTAAAGCGCAAACTATGAACACAAGACTGGCCACGGAAAATTATAGAAATCTAATGCCAAACAAAATGGAACATAATTGCAGCAAATCATATCATCTATTCATGCAAAAAGTGCACATGCACGCACGGACGATCCCACGATTTGAGCTGAACGTGCATACATGTGCACTCATCGTATGCAGCCACAGCGCGATACGATCATAGCAAATGATACCATGCAATGTATGCACACGTGGACGTTGCATACATGATGGGTGGCCATGAAGTCGATAAGGGCAATGAAATGCAATTTGCGACGCGATACCGACCCGCAACAAATATTGTTGCAATAAAAAATGCAAAACAAATTTTGAATTCAACATTCATATATATATATATATATATATATATATATATATATATATATATATATATATATATATATATATATATATATATATATATATATATATATATATATATATATATATATATATATATATATATATATATATATATATATATATATATATATATATATATATATATATATATTGTTACATGTACAAATAATTTTGCGAGCTACTGCCGCAATTGTTTTCACACTACTTATGTGTCGGTCTTCTTCAATTTTTTTGGAAGATTTCATCGACTTTTTCAGTGATTGATCGACCTGAGCGAGGTGCATCTATGACATCAAAATTTCCAGAACGAAAACAAGCGAACCATTTCTTGGTGGCTTTTGATAAAGTATCTTGACCGTAGACACCACAGATTTTTTCACGAGCCTGCAATGCATTCTCGCCTTGACCGTAGTGATATTGTAAAATATATAATATAATTTTTAAATGAATACAACTTTTGACACGAATGGCGAAATACAAAACTGTTCGTATGAAAACTGTAGACTGAAATATCACCTTTCAAACGCATATCAGTTTGACTCGATTGATTAGTATTGCCCGATTGATTAGTATTGCCCGATTGATTAGTATTGCCCGATATATGATCACGAACACCATCTAGTGACAAAAAAGGCTATATATATATATATATATATATATATATATATACATATACATATATATATATAATATATATATATATATATATATATATATATTTATATATATATGTATATATATATATATATATATATATATATATATATATTTATATATATATATATATATATATATATATATATATATATATTTATATATATATATATATATATATATATATATATATATATATATATATATATATATATATATATATATATATATATTTATATATATATAGATATATATATATATATATATATATATATATATATATTATATATATATATATATATATATATATATATATATATATATATATATATATATATATAGGCAGCGTACGGTATTTGAGGACAACTTGAGAGTAAAATTAATTAGCTTGTATTTTTAACAAAATTTAATGAAATTTCAGGAATTTTTTATACAAAGTTAAATTAATATATGGCTATAAAGCTATTCAATAAAATCGCCATTAGCAGCGATAACCTATTCGATCCGGGTCCGGAAACGATTACATGCCCGAATCAAATGCTCCTTGTTCATATTGACCATAACGGCATTAATAGCAGTCTTCAGCGAAGGAGTGGTATTATGAGGACGCTTATTGGTCTCACGATCAACTACGTCCCATACGTAATAATCCAAAGGATTAAGGTCTGGGGAGCTAGGTTGCCATAGGCTCGGTGTTATGTGTTCATGAAAATGTTCGGTCATCCAATCTTGTGTCGTCATCGCTTTATGTGAAGGAGCAGAGTCTTGTTGAAAAATGTATGCGTCCGCTTACATTATCTGTCCAGGGTTTCACTACCGTCTCCAAAACCTCGATGTATGCAGCAGAATTTACTCGAAGTCCTTGAGTAAAAAAGTGTGGTGGAATAACATGTCCTTCGTTGCTAAAAACACCTAAAACCATAACAGTGGCTGGAAATTTTGCGTGCATAACAACAGGAACCTCCGTAGGAGTTGAACATAGCCATTTGTCATTTCTGCGATTGGTTGTTTGATCTTGGTCAAATTTTTTTCGTCGGGAAATAACCATAATATTTTGGGCGCCTCAGGGTGTTTGATTTTGTTTGAAAGACGTTTTAATCAGAGAACTCTCTGTTCCCGTATTCGTTCTGACGTGGACTGTCAAGACTTATACCGAAGGTCTTCGTGGACAACTCTACGAATAAGGTACTCAGAAACATGAAGCTCACTCGCAAGGACCCTCATTGATTTTGAAGGGTCCTCGTCTATGATCGCTTGCACTCGCTCTAAAAATTCTGCAGATCAAACAGTGTCAGAACGTTGTTCGTGCTTTTTGCGTTTTGCAACCGATTATGTATCACCTCCTGATGCTTCCAATTCACGGCAAACCTTATGCACGAATGAACGGGCGTAATTAAGAAAATTAGAGATCTCCAAATATGTCTGGTTCACACATATAGCGACGATGACAGCATGTCTCTTCATTTCTTGAGTGATGTTGTAGTCCGCCATTTCTTATCTGAAAAGGAAAAAAAATTATAAAAAAAAATTATAGTCACAGTCTTTTATAGTCACATTTATGCATGTCCTCAAATACCGTACGCACCCTCTATATATAGATATATAATAGGGGTACCGGTTAATTCGTGCGGTTTTCTAACAGATCGCGTAACTTGATTTTTATTCCAGTGATTCACCTTTCCAACTATGTGTTGGAAAGCTACTGTCATATAGTTTCAGAATCAGTATGTGTCATTTAGCTGAAGCGTAAACAGCAATACTTTTTTTTACTCTGAAAATGTCGAATTTTGTGCCGAATAAAGTGTTTTTGCGTAAGTTGGTACGTCTCAGTAGTGTGATTTTTTTCTAATGTGACCGAATTTAAAGCCAAAAACGCAATAAATACCATCGGTCAACTACCGCATATTCACCAGATTCAGCTCCGTGTGATTTTGATGAATAATTAAATATTTTGCGTTTCATTTGCAATTTCCTGGTACTTTTTTGTCACAATATATACATATGTATATATATATGTATATATATATATATGTATATAATATATATATATATATATATATATATATATATATATATATATATATATATATATATATATATATATATATATATGCATTTGGTAAAATACTTATAAAAGAAAAGATTTTAAGCAAGAATTCAATTGTAAAATCATTTTAGATCCCCCAATGCAATATATTAGATAAAATTGAAAAAAAAGTGCATTGTTTTTACCACGTAGATTAAATACGCATGTTAAAGAAAGTTATTTACCTTGAAAGGAACATTATTAACAAAAAGGACGGGAGAACTTTCCACGCAGTTTGAATCACTCATGGTCCCGTTGCAACCATTCTCCGCCGATTCAGTTGGATATGAAACCTGTAATGAAAGAAAGTATTTCGTTTCAATCGTCTGTTTTGCCTACTGATTTTGACAAAATAATTTTTCTATAATGAATAATACATATCTCGAAGTAAAAGTTTGTGTGCCTATGATAACATCCAATCGAAAATGGCAAATGAGTCGGCACTTCTACCCAAGGCTTCAACTACGTTTTTCCTGCGCAATAATTTCGTCGTGTTTTCGCATTAATTTCGATTTATATTCCAGACAGTTTTAATTTGATTCGTATTTTCCACTTCAGAAAATCCCAGAAAGCTCAATTATAAATTAACGTTACTTCACTAATTAACCAGTGATCGCCAGGCTGAAATAACCTGCTATGTAACTAGGCGTCGAGAAGTCTGTAGAGACACTGTTTACTTTGAAACTCTCCTCCGAAGGCAGCGCAGGGAATGGGAAAGCTGCGTTAATGTAATCTTATTACGTTTGCATTTTCTATTAATATCAGATGAGCCCAACGTAATCAAGCAAAATTTTCACTCATTGCTCATATTCTCTTCTCGCAGGTCGCGTAGAAAATTGTTGTACTTAGTAAAAACATTCACAGTGCAATTAATTAAGAGCTGGTCTCGACAGCTCTTTCACTTTCTGTTTGTGCACGACGGACGGTGTACAACAGTTACATCGATCCTCTCCAGCTTGAGTATTCAATAAATAGATGCCAATTCCATGCAGAATACTTTGACTGTGATTAAGTTAATTGGCAAAAGGAAACGCATCGACGAAAGGATACAAGAATTGGCTGCTGTGAATATGAGGAGAGAAATCATTTTGTGCAGGATATTAATATACGCTTGATATGAGTTCAAGCATTCAAATTTTCAATCCGCTTCAAGAACTTTTTGAGCGCTGATAATCGGCATGCACCCTAACCAATAAAAGCCTTGTAAAGTGCCTACACACCTCATTTACAGTAGATGGCCAATTTAATAAATTCAGTCCGGATTTCAAGTTAATGGCAAATTAAACTGTTTTCTTCGAAATACCATGAAACGAATGAAGTATGACTCAAATATAAATTTATTTATTAATACAAAGATCTTTTGCCAAAAGCGATTTTTATTGGTTAGTTTTCCTTACCTCTATCACAACCCACGCAATACTTTATTATCATTTTTGTCTTATGTTATCTACTTCTTTTATCTATTATCCACTTATATGCGGATATCACTGAAATTTAATTGATGGTACCAAAAGGCTTGCAATCATCAGTATCTACTCAATTTGTTCAGCAGTGTAGAACAAATTTCAGACACCTATTTTTCCATCCTCTGGGATTTCCAATATTTCCTCGATGTTTCCTCTCTATCAATGTCACCCTGTAATATAATGTGGTAAGATGGAATAACTATTCAGCTCCCTCAGGGTGGTTCCCCCAAAAAATTTTCATCACGATGTTGAATATGCAATATGAGGAATAATTTCTTGCAAATATAGAGGTGTTATTTTGATATTAGAATAAAAATGCCATTTTTTAATACAAATGATCGGATGTTTATTTCATTATAAAGAAAAAGGTATGCCGTTAATAGTGGAAAATAACATCAGGCAAATGACCACGCTTACAGGACCATAATTTTTCATGAAACTTTCCATAACCTAATCGCAAAGTGGCTGCTCTGCCCTATGGCTTCGATAGTCTCACGAATTCTATTTTTGAGGTCTTGAATCGACGCTGGGCTGTTGGCGTAGACCTTCTCTTTCATGTGGTCCCAAAGGAAGAAGCCGCAAGGTGTTAAATCACAAGATCTATTCAAAATAACACCTCTTATTGGAAAACCCTATAATAGAGAAGAATCGTTACAAAAGTAACTTGTCGTCTCTAGATGCTCAAAAATATCCTTTTTTACTGTAAGGATTGTCTGAATGTAATATGTGTTCTGGTTCCATTTTTCAGTCGATCTAAGTATCACTCCATTTGCACTATCAGAAAAAGAGCTCTCCTGTATTCTTAGTGACGTCACCACACAACTTTTCCTAATTTTTGTTTGAAAAATTGTATGGTAGACGTCATCCTTCCCTCTTGCATAAAATATGTATTCAAGTATTTGTGACTTATCAATCTTCTGCAAGTAAAACTTAAAGTGTCAATGCATGGTCAAGAGTTGGATTATCTACTTTCGATTAAGCAATGGCCTCAAAAGTCAAAGTCAAAAGCGCTTTATTTAATACTAACCGTTATAATTTTTTTAAAAGAATATAAAGCAAATTCCACACAATAACAATAAAAAACTTAATGGCCCAAATGGCTCTCTAAATTTGTACGTTATCATTCATCACATTTAAAAAAAAGCTATAGCAAATTTAAATCAGTGGATTATTACATATTTTTACAATTCAATTGGAAAAAGGAGAAAAAACCAACCAACACTATTCTAAAATTATTTGTAATCCTAACACTACAGTGAACTTTGATCCTACACCTAATATGTTTTAACTTAATTCTAAAAAATGCTATCAAAAACTTTATCTTATACTTAAAAAAATCTATAACAATGTTCCTAACCAAACCGTTTTACCTCATCTCTAACCTAATATAATAAACATAATATAAACCTAGCCTTTAACTAATTTTTAACAAAAATAAACAACAACACTAAATGTAGCAATAATGAGCTGAAACTCAAAAACTCAATAACGAAAAACACCAAAACTGAAAATAAACACGAATAATTTAGACATTGTCATTCAGCCACCAATATCTAGATTGCTCCGTCTCAACTCGATCAGCTATAACGAATCTAGCAAATGAGTATCTCCATTCGAATTGTTGGTCTCGTGAACTCAAATTTGGAGGATATTTTATCTTCTTATCGGTGGCCCGTCGATATATGTGATATATGATTGGGACGCCGTCAGAATCAAAAACATATCCATCCAAGGGTTTTCACTCACAGTCACGGATCTT
The DNA here is from genome assembly GCA_963969285.1 of Odontomyia ornata. Taxonomy (NCBI): domain Eukaryota; kingdom Metazoa; phylum Arthropoda; class Insecta; order Diptera; family Stratiomyidae; genus Odontomyia; species Odontomyia ornata. Next base: position 171,690,556 of record OZ017740.1, on the reverse strand, counting down.
CCGATATGATTCCGCAGAAGTTTCAATATGAAGATATCGACTCTAGTCACTTCAGCAGTTTGATAAATTTTTCTATTCGATATATAATGTTTCCAATCCGTCTCAGGCTTTCTGTACAAACCAGTACATGCACGAAGACGTTTCCTTTCGAAAACTCTTAATTTTTCCATAGTACTAGCGCTCTGGTTGTACCAGATCTTACATCCATATGTCAAAACTGGTCTAACCAGTGTCTTGTAACAGATAATTTTGACCTTTTGATCAATGTATCTGGAATGAAAGAGTTTTCGAAGGGCCATGACTACTTTAAGTGCCTTACTGAGCATGATTTTCACATGTTCAGTATAGTACAGATACTGATCGAGATAAACACCGAGGTATCGAACACAGGATTTATGTGGAACCCGTTCAAGACTACTCAACTCAGCGATGGTTCAACTTACAGAACTACATTTGAGTTGAAGTTTAATGATAAATAAAATAAAATTCCCGCTGGTATCATCAGCCAGAAAGGCAAATTTCTCGTAGGCACCCTTAGTTTGATTGGCTACAACTTTGAAAGTAAGAAAAATTTTCTGTTGCATAAATACTTTCAATGTAACCCATTTCAAACGTTTCCATGAAAATATATTATATACGAGTGTTGTTTAGTTGCTACTACGCTATTTTCGATCCAAGCGTTTGAGTTTGGCTTATTTGAAAAGGATTCTTTATTTAAGAGGTATCTGTCTGTCATTGTTTCTGCCGCGTTGAGATTTATTCTTCGGATATCTCATTCTATGAGCGTAATGGAATTCAACGTGATAGGGGCAATATCACGCTCAACCATGTGATTATTATCTAATTTTGAATTAGTGCCCATCATTGAAAATAACAGCTGTAAATATTTAATTTAAATGTTCAACTATTTTATTTATTACAAAATTTCCACGATGTTCGCAGAATGAAAAAAAAATCTCATTGAAGATTATTTTAAGCTTCATCGAAATCCATCAAGAAACATGGCCCCTAGAGGGCCACAAAATCCTAAAAATCTCGCATATTTGAACTGGTTTCATGCTGAGACTTGCACATAAATAATCATCAATATGATAAGATTAATAGATCTGACGACAATTGTAGTATTAAGCTTCAGAAAAATCAAATGAGCATTGTGACTTTTAGCAGCCTTTGAAATTTCGAAATTTGACCATCTTCCGTTTTGAAGTTTGAGATTTGATTTTAAATTTTTCGTAATGTTCTCTAAAAACTGAAAGCTTCCATCACATTGCCAGGTGTCATTGACATGGGCTCAAGAGTTTGATCATAACTACAATAAGAAATTTTGGCAGGGTTTTCGATTTTTGAGCGCCCGCCATATTGCTCCAGATGAATCAACTTTGGATTGTCTATTGTGAGCTTTATCACATAGTTAAATAAGCCTCTGTATCAAATTTCATCCGAATCTGAGCTTCTCTCTAGTGGGAATAGAAATCGCAGATTTTCATCTAAAATAGTAACCGTCATTGCGTTTTTGCTCGACCAATATATTTTCACGTGTTATGGTTCGCGGCGAATAATTTTAATGTTCTAGGAAAGTGAAAACGCACTGTCTTTTAAATTAAATTAAAAGAGTTTATTTACTCAAAATGCACAATAATCAATTTAACACCTTCACTAATTTTATTTTTCACTTACTCTATAAATTTGTAATTCAACTGTCCACTACCATCACTTCACAATCAACGAAAATCACTTTACTATTACTCAATCTATATCGCTTTTCAATTCTCAATCCACACTTTCGCAGTTTTTACTATTCTAATGAATGATCCCCCCATTCGTTCAGCTCGCCTTTAAATAGGGTCTCTAGCCATTCAACCCATTTCTCATATATTGGCGAATGTTCCGCCGAGAGCTACCTAGTATATTTGAGCAGCTTAATGAATGGAGTGACGTCACTTTCAGATTTTGATCATGCTTGGTGGGTTCTCGTGGTTTCCAGTAAATTCACTTTGTTGATCATGAGGTTCTTAATGGCTGTGAAAACAATTGCGACAGTAGCTCGCAGAATCATTCGCACATGTAACAATATATATACATATATATATATATATATATATATATATATATATATATATATATATATATATATATATATATATATATATATATATATATATATATACTACTGTGACCAAACAATAAGGTAACATTTTAAATTAAACTACGCGTCGAAAGATTTGGAGAATTATTTTTTTTAGGTTGGTAGTACTGTCAGTGATATCTATGTCAAATTTTCATGTCAAAATATTCATTAGTGTTTGAGATACACGTCGTTTCCGGGATGGCCTTCAGTTCCGTCTTCGCTGCGGCTTGAATCTCCTCCATCGTTTCAAAACGATGTCCCCAGAGCGGTCTTTTGAGCTTGCTGAACAGCCAGAAGTCGGTCAGGTGAATACGGTGGTTGTGGAACGATATGTGTTGAGTTTTTGGCGAGATGATCACGAATTACGAGTGCAGTATGGGATGGCGCATTATCGTGGTGTAAAAACCAAGAATTCTCTTTCCACAATTCCAGCCTTTTTAGGCGGATAGCGTTACGCAAGCGATGCATAACATTCAAATACTATTCCTTGTTGACTGTTTGGCCCGGCGGAAGGTATTCATAATGCACAACACCACGATAATCGAAGAAGAGAAGAGGTTGATGGTCGCCCAGGACGCTCTTCGTCTTCAACACGTTCACAGCCGGCTTGGAACTCTCTATACCACTTGTAAACATTTTTTTTTTAACATAGCCTCATCACCAAAGGCTTTTTGCACCATCCTCAATGTATCCACAGCAGAAAATTGATTCCGCAAACAAGATTTAATGCAAATTCAACAAATTTCGACATCGCAAAAAACGAAAAACTCACTTTTAGCAGCTCACAAAACGACGCGTATATCAAACACTAATGAATATTTTGACATGTAAATTTGATAAAGATGTCACTGACAGTACTACCAAACTTAAGAAAATAATTATCCGAATCCTTCGACGCGCGCAGTTTAAATTCAAATTTCACCTTATTTTTTGGTCACAGTAGCATATATATATATATATATATATATATATATATATATATATATATATATATATATACATACATATATATATATATATATATATATATATATATATATATATATATATATATATATATATTTATATTTATATATATATATATATATATATATATATATGTATATATATATATATATATATATATATATATATATATATATTTATATTTATATATATATATATATATATATATATATATATATATATATATATATATATACATATATATATACACACACACGCATATATATATATATATATATATATATATATATATATATATATATATATATATATATATATATATATATATATATATATATATATATATATATATATATATATATACTTAATTTGGCATTAGAAAGTGAACTGAGTAGTTGTACGTGGTTTGTTGGTTTATCGCTCTTATGTTATTTTAAGTGCTTCGATGAATAAGTGTGATGAAATTTTATTCTAGGGAAATATTTTGATTGCACAATGAATGGCATGCAAATAGTATGAAATCATTTAAGTTGACATTATTTTTACGAAATGGTTCACGTTCATAGCGTCAGAATCTGTTGCTGTGGCAAACTGGATAGGGCTTATTAATAGTATGTTTTTAGAAAATGGATTGTATGAATTTTTGAAAAATGCCCATTAATTGAACACAACTAAGCTGATCTTGCTTATATAAATGTTGCAGATCCCGTCTCGTAAATACGAGAGGAAGACATTACGTGCAGCGTGGAAAGCGAAAGGTTTGCACCAAGCAATTCTGTAAGTGAAAAATAAAACAAGTTGGGTAGACAGACCTATGCTCATGTCAGAAGGGTTTTGTACTCAATTTACAAAATGCAGTAACCGGCAACGAATAAAATCAAGAAATACGTCATGTTCGAGGATCATACCATTATTAACAAAGTTGAAAGAATTTTGACTTCTGAGGTATTTGTTAAAGTTATACCCATAAATATCTCGCTTGATAATTTTTTCACATTTTTTAAATCACGGGTGTCCATTCGCGAGGGAGGAAACACATTTTTCATGAATTCAACCCCCCCCCCCCCTACGCCCCCACTGAAGCAAAATCTGTCAGTTTAAGAACTGTTTTGAAAAGCTCTCATAGAGAACTTTCATTTGATACTCATATCGGCTACCTTCCATGGAATTTTTTTCAGGGGCCACTCCTCTATACTGTAATCATCGATTCATGGCCTATTTTTTCGTATCCTAGAATGGTTACAAAGCCCTTTTGCTAGGAGCTCTCTCCTGCCTCTTCAACTTGTTTCAATTGTATGTACTCATCCTCATGATACCTATCATTCCTGAAATTTTCATGCGAATCCTAGCAAAACTGTAGTGTCTAAGTCGGTAAAAAGCGCATATGGCTCCATAGCCATATGTTTCCATAGTAATACAGGCCACATTGTTCCATAGTAATGCAGGAAAATTCAAATCGCTATAACTTCGTTAAATACTCTTCGATCTTTATGAAACTTTCAGGGCAGATTAAGCTTATAAATAGTCATCTGTTTGCCGAATTTCATTGAATTTAAGGGTACCGTTTAGATTTTATTCAAGAAAACATAAAATAGATAAATCATACTATTACTAACAAAGTTGAGTGAATTTCGACTTCTCATGTGTTTGTTGTTGTTGTACTCATTAAGGCCTACATTAATGTTTTTTTCAGATTTTTTCGGATGGAAGGTGTCCAATCGCGAGGGGGGTACGCGAAAAGTTCGTACATTTTCCCTTCCCCTGCCCCCCTTGGTACTCATAAGGCAATTTTAAGACTTGTTTTGAAAAGATCTCATTAAGACCTTTCCAATGACACCCTACTCGACTACCAATGGTGAAAATTAAACCTTAAACCCCTTTGAAAAATTTTTCCACCCTTGAACTTTCAAGAGGTCACCACTTCTGACCTTTCCACAAAGTTTCATGGCTGTAGCCTTTATAGTTTCGGAGGAAAAGTGCTGTGACATACAGACGGATGGACAGACAGACGGACACAGGTCGTGATTGCAATAAGGTTTTGTATTTTAGTACAAAACCCTAAAAAAGTTTTGAACGAAGCCTCGAGGGCCTTTAATATACCATGCGAAACATTAAGCAGACATATGATTACCGGGAAATCAAAAGTTCCCCCTGGTTGTACTTCCATATTCTCCGAAGACTATGAAAATAAGCTCCCCGATCATTTAAACAAATTGGAAAAAGGAGGTTTATTCCCAAGTGAAGAGATGTAAAAGAAATATCCTTCGAGCATGGAAATTTTTGAAATAAAATAACCCTTTTCTGAAATAACCATACTATAAGTTTGAAGGATTATCTCTCCTCCGAACTCATGGAGTCAATCAAAAAGACGTTCAAGAGTTTTTCGATATAGAAGCGAATATTTATGACAAATACAACCTCGCTAACTATCCGGAAGATGTCTGCAATCTGGATGAAGCCCGTATTTAACCAAACAACAAAGCAGGAAGAGTAGTGGCGACGAGAGGTGTGAACAATTTCAAGTAGCGAAAAAAGTAAAAATATTACTATCGTTTCTTGTAGTAATACTTAAGGCAATTATCTTCCTTCCACTTAATTTATAAGGGAATATATTGCAACCCGGCAAGAGCCCCTGTTAAGCAGAAAAAAGGAAGAGCGCGCCCGATTGCTAGCCCATGTTAGTGGAGAAGCCTGCCATCGTTTCGGGTCTTATAGCTGGTCAGGTCAAAAGAAAGGGAAAGACCGAATCTTCAAGTTTTAACAATCCATTGTAATTTTATTTTTACTGTCTGAATGGAAAGTCGCAAATACAATTTTTCTCATATTATACTTTTACACTATTTATTTTCCCCATAGAGAGCAGGAAACCAACAAATTCTAGGCGTATATCAATCATTGATATCCATAATATCAATCACGAAATGATCAATCATCAAAATAAATATATACAAGTAAGATATACATACATGAGTGTATCTGTTCAAAACAAAGTATTTGTTATACTCGTATAATCTAAATTTATACTTAAAGTCTAGTTATAATAGGAGTTGTAGGAAGATACGTTAAATTAAAAAGAAGATTTTCAGGGTCGCAAAACATGCAGCCCGACAAGACCTCGATGAGAACATTATTCGCGAAACACTCCCGTGTGTGAAAATTGAATCCAAAACCACTTCAAACTCGTATTGTGATCTAGCCAACATATCTCACAATTGGAAATTACACTTCGCGATCTTAAGATATTGAAAATATGTTTTGCTTTCTATTTGGAACAGATAGACACGATACGAAATGCCAGCGAGCCAAATCAAACCATCGACGTTTTCTTTCTTCTCGCTAGTTAGCTGGTAGGCAGACTTCCCGGCGTCCTTCTGGTTTTGCCATCTTAATTGGACTTCTCGATCCGTCCAAATCTTTCTTTTCGTGTCAAAACGGTACCTCAAAAACAGCTGCTCACTCAGCCGAGCAAAATTGCATTCGGCAATGCAACACACTGATGGGATGCACTAATTCAATGTTCCCATGTCCGAAATTTTAATTTGCAGATTTAAATTGTTTTTTTTTAATTAACAGATGTAAAGAAAAGTGAAAAACATTTAATAAAAATCTAAATCTCATGAAGAATATAATCAAAGGGAAACTTTTAAATTTAATATAAAGAAAAATGGTAGAAAATTTACATACATGGGCAAGCTATCTGTGACCTTTTCGCTCAATTTTTTTCCTCCACATTTAAGGTTTAGAACCCCACTATGTATTCATCGTGTCCTTGTCCTTCCCCTATTATGCATTCTATCGTGACCTCTCCATCGGAAATTGAAAATGTGCTGGTTACCTTTGGCATTAATGGTGGTCCGGGTCCTGATGGAATACCAAATCTGTTCGTTAAGTCATTATCTTCTTCATTACCTACCCCACTATCAATTATTTTCAATATTAGCCTTTCTTCCTCCTGCTTCCCTGACGTTTGGAAGCATGCTAACATCTTTCCGATCCATAACTCCGGAGATCGAAGTGAAATCTCTAACCATCGTCCGATTTCTTTGCTGTCTTGTTTTGGCAAGCTCCTTGAGAGAGTTGTGCATAACAGAATGTACGACGATATCAGTATCCTGTTTGCAAATGAACAACATGGCTTCATTAAAGGTCGTTCGACAGTAACTAATTCATTAGAACTTGCGAATACCATCTCTCTTGCTTTCGACAAGAGTCAACAAGTCGATGTCATATACACCGATTTTGCTAAAGCCTTTGACAGTGTTGATCATGGCCTTTTGGCTAACAAACTCCGATCATTTCACGTTCCCGACTCTATCCTCTCTTGGATCTTATCCTTCTTATCCCATCGCTCCTGCACCGTTACATGGAATAATTTTTTTTCGTCGGACTCATTTAGCCCAAAATCCTCAAGGATCAATTTTAGGCCCTTTACTATTCAACATTTTCATTAATGATCTTCTCCAATGCCTGTCCTCTAATTGTCTTCTTTACGCTGATGATTTAAAAATTTATCGCCCCATTAACTCCAGCAAAGACTGCTTATACCTCCAAAATGATCTTGACAATCTCCAAAATTGGTGTCAAGGTAATTTACTTCCTCTTAACATTTCTAAATGTTGTCACATGAGATTGATGGATCGGTGCTCTTACTTGTGGACAAATTTAAAAATTTGGGAGTAGTATTTGACCCAGGTTTGAAATTTAACATCCATGTTTCATGCATAACCACTAGAGCTTCACGTGTCGCTGGTTTTATTTTACGATCTTCTTGCAAGTCTTTTAGCATTTCAACCAGCGTCCATCCCTTCGTACTTCTAGCCCAGTCAATCCTTGAGTATACCTCCCAAGTATGGTCTCCTCACTATACCAATCTATCGGATGCTGTTGAAACTGTACAGCCTAAATTCACACGATCTCTTTTCTACAAATATAACCTCACTTACAGCTCCTACGACGAGCGCTTACAGATCCTAATCATTCCATCACTCAAAAATAGGAGAGAATTCTTAGACCTGTGCTGCTTATTTAAATTATATCACGGTATTCTTTCATCCAACCTTCGTGAAAGGCTTTATATACGTCCCACTTCAAAAACGCGTCCAACTGACATATTCTTTGTGCCCTTTCCTCGTACCGATATTTATTTTTATTCATTTTTAGTACGCGTATCACGTCGTTAAAATGAGCTCCAACTGGGTCCTCTGCCACATTCCTTAAACGCTTCTAAAAGCATATTGCATAACATTCTGCTTAGCTTTCAATAGTTTATTAGTATTTTATATTCTTGTTCTTTTTTTCTTAATATAACTTTGTTTATTCGCATGTATTATATTGTATTGTATTTCATTACGTATTTTGTAATTGGGTTCACGGACCATTAAAATAGTGTAAAATAAATAAATAAATAAACATTTAATAACAATAATAAAAAATATTTTATAATTTAGAACTATGAATGGAAGTACGGAAATTTTAAAATGAAAATTTTTTTGAATCTACATTTCAAAATTTTGGATGAGTGTTAGGAAGGTTTTCGAGCAGTTTGCTTGTGTGACTGCTCGATTACTACAAGTTGTTAACCTTCCTTACTCGCCCTTGGGTCTCTCAGACTTTTCCAAGTCAATAACTGATTCTGAATTTTATAAGATTTTTCAATGAAATGTATTAATTTATTTTGGTTGTTTATAATACTTGTTGAGTATACTAAATAAAATTATTTGAGAAGTATTACACCACAATGAACGAGAAATTATAAGGGCTCTACAGGAATCTGACATGAGTGGCAGTGAAGAGGAAGATGCTCTTGAAATACAAGACTTAAACGTCGACACCGAGCAAGAGGATAATTCATCGAATGAATCTGAAGAGGTTTTGCAAATGCCTGACCAACAATACATCGGTAAAGACAACACGACTAGATGGAATAAAAATGGTCCGTTGCGCACTGTCGGAACACGAGCTGATAAGAATGTTCTGCATCTCCCTGGTGTAGATAAAAAAGCAAGGCATGCATAAGATCCAGGTGAAATTTAGAAATTACTTTTTTCTAGTACAATAATCAAACAAATTACCATGCATACGAACCAAAACATTGAGCGGCTTCCACCTGAATTGAAACGGGAAAGGGACTGCAAGCTTACTGATGAATAGGAAACTAAAGCATTTATTGGCCTCTTATTATTTGCTGGTATTAGGAGGAGTTTTCACCTGAATGCAAAAGACCTCTTCAAAACTGATGGTTCACCACCAGAGACTTTCCGATTAACTATGAGCTGTAGTCGATTTTACTTCTTAAGTGCAAAGTCTAAGGTTTGACAATAAGAAAACAGTTGGCTCCAATTAGACATCTTTTCGAAGGTATTATTACATCTTTCAAAAAAATATTCAGTCTCTCTGAATGTGTAACAATCGACCAAAAGTTGGCAGCATTTAGAGGCAGTTGCAGCTTCCGTCATCATATTTCTTTGAAGCCAAACAAATATGGCATAAAAATATATGCCCCGACTGATTTTAAAATGTTTTATACGATGAATATGGAATTCTTTGTAGGAAAACAACATCAAGGGCCCTATAAAGTCGACACTAGTGCATTATCAGTAGTCAAACGGCTTTATGCAGTCATTCATCAATCTGGACGAAATGTAACCAGTGATAATTTTTTTTGCAAGCATTCAGTTTAATGCGGGATTACCAGCTTAGCATGATTGGTACAATTCGCAAAAATAAGAAGGAACTGCCAAAGGAATTTACTGATGTAAATGGGCGAAGAGAGAATGCCAGTTTATTTGGACACTGAAATAACTGCACTCTCGTTTCATATGTACCAAGAAAACATTAAGAATGCACTGCTTATTTCTAGTATGCACAATGATGCACAAATTTTGTAAATTCAGAAACTAGTAAACCTGAAATAATAATGGATTATAATGCTACAAAGGGTGGCTTTGACATAGTAAACAATATATGTGAGACCTATAACTGCGCTAGAGGAATAAATCGATGGCCTTTGGCTGTTCTTTACAACCCCAAGAATGTTGCGGGGATAAATTCCTTTATAATACATATATGGTTTCAACAATTCCTATTTGAAAACCCATCGATGGAATTTTTTAGAGGTGTGTTAATTTGATCTCATTATACCTCATCTGAAAAAGCGAGCATTGATTACAAGTTTGCCAAAAATACTGAGACAAAGGCTGTTAGAAGTACAATATGCAAGCTTTCATATACCGAAACCTTCGTCAGATAATCATGAAAACGAATTAAGGCGAGAAGCATGTCAAAGAGATGTGCACGTTCATAAGAAAATCCCTTGATTCTGTACTTTCAACGGTCGTCACTTTGTTGCAAAGTAACAAAAATCACTCAAATCATGAATTTCCAAAAAGATTATATTATTGATCTTATTTGAAAATTTCAAGAAGGTCAAATCAAAACTGCAGTGTCGGATTCAATGGAAAGTCCATAAAACACCAAAATCTTGATTTTATTCAATCACACTTCAGTATACTTGTATACAATTTTCTTTCGCTTAACCTATGTCTTACGCAGCTAATTTTTTTTCTCTTTTTTTTTAAGTGTAAGCAAAAATTCATTATTTGACATATTTCTATCTCTGCTTTCCATTAAATTGATTTTATTGCCTCATGAACAAAAACTCACGCGTCTCGATATTCCCAACGTCCACTTATTTCAATCCAATATTATATTCGCATATTCCATACATTATACATGCAATCATATGTCAATAACCCATGTTCGTACGCATCACTTCGGTATGGTCGGTAACCCCTTGATAAATAAGACAATTAGCATGCATTGAGTGTGGTCAGGGAATATCTCCACACTTGATAAGTTATGAATGAAATGCAACGTGTTATGGGTACACTCGATATTTAGAATGAGTGTAGAAGAAAAAAAAGAAATTGCATTATATGATTATGCAACTGGTACGTTTACATGTAGCCATGCGATAGGATTGATATTTCATGGTTGTCTTATTTTGCTTGTTTAGGTTGAACTTTCGTTGGTAAGCAAATGACTTTTGTTAGTAAGCAAATGAATTAAATGATGTACAACTGAACATTTGTACATATCTTTGCTTATGATATGTACGTATGAATTTTATTACGACTGTTGTTTTTGAATTCAATCTATTATTATAGTAAGCAAATGAATGCTTTGTAATGAAACTCTGACGAGGGCACCACTTTGCACCTACATACAAAATTTTATATTTGTAACTTATACGGTTTGCGAGAAAAAGTGCTGTGACACACGGATGGACACACCGGCGCGATTTTAGTAGGATTTTGTAAAATTATTTTACAAAGCCCTAAAAACAGAAAGTCACGATATTCTCGTAAATGCATGAACCACAAAAAATATTTTTGTCTCGAACACGCAGTTATAGTATATTCAGTCTTCTACACAAATGAGCCACTTAAAGATTAGTGCTTTTTAGGGTTTTGTGCTATAATACAGAACCCTATTGCAATCATTACCTGTGTCCGTCAGTCCGTCCGTCAGTCCGCCCATCATTCCGTCCGTCCGTCCGTTTGTATGTCACAGCATTTTTTTCTCCGAAACTATAAAAGCTACATCCACGAAGCTTTGTGAAAAGGTCAAAAGTGGTGACCTCTTGAAAGTGTTGGGGTAGAAAATTTTTTCAAAGGGGTTTAAGGGGGTCCCTCCATATAGGGAGGTGACCTTTTAAAAGAAAATTTTCGCCTTTGGTAGTCGAGTAGGGTGTCATTGGAAAGGTCTTAATGACATCTTTTGAAAACAAGTCTTTAAATTGCCGTATAAGTTCCGCGGGGAGAGGGGAAGGGGAATTGTACAAACTTTTCGCGTACTCACCTTGCGATTGGATACCTTTCATCCAAAAAATCTGAAAAAAATCATGAATGTAGGCCCTTATAAGAACAACAACAATAAATACGTGAGACGTCGAAACTCAGTTAGTAATAATATGATTTTTCGATTTGACATTTTCTAGAATAAAATCTTAACGGTACCATCAATAAGGTTGAGCAATTCTGAAAGATTCACAAAGTTCGAATGGTATTTAACGAAGTTATAGCGGTTTGAATTTTCCGGTATCACCATGGAAAAACATGCGCTATATTACTATGGAAACATATTGCTATGGAACAATATGAAGTTTTTACCAACTCAGACACTACCGGTTTGTTGGGTTTTACATGAAAGTTTCAGGAATGATAGGTATCATGAATATCTTTGAGAATTGGTTCAGCTAATGGTATCAGTAATCGTAAAACAAAATAGTGGCTGTTTAAAATGCAAAGATTGAATATTTTTAATTTTTTCCCCCAACTTCAACGTTTAAGGTGCAGGCTTTTAACACTTGATTTAATTTAATAAATGACTGAAGATGAGTACCTAAGATTAATACTCATAGATGAAACCAGTTAGGAGCAAGCTCTTAACAGATGGGCTTTGTAACCATCCTAGGGTTCGAAAAAAATTTTCTGATGCCATGAATCGATGATCAAAGGTAGCCGATATGAGTATCAAATGAAAGGTCTTTATGAGAGCTTTCCGAAACAGTTCATAACTTGACAGTTTTTGCTTCAATGGGGGCACAGGGGAAAATACACGTAAAATGTGTGTCCCCTGCACGACTAGAGACCTGTGATCTAAAAAATCTGAAAAAAAATTATCAAGGGAGATATTAATGAGTATAACAACAACAAATACCTCAGAAATCAAAATTCGTTCGACTTTGGTAATAATAGTATGATCTTCGAATTTCATATTTTCTCCAATAAAATCGTATGGATGCCTTTGAAACCAACAAAATTCGATATTTAAGTAGTCTTACACAAGGTCCTAATACTCTGGAAGCTTGATGAAATTCATATTATATTCTCCAATTACAACAACAATAACACACTATTTTGGTATTTTATGCACTTTCCATCGAATCAGACATTCCAGTTTTGATTTGATCTTCTTAAAATTTCCAGATAACATCGATGACACAAATGCTTTTGGGATTACATGATTTGATTGATTTTTGTTGGTTGAAAATGGAGAAACAATGGATTTTCTTTTAAACGAGCAAATCTCTTTGACATGTTTCTTGATTTTATTTGTTGCTGGTGACTGCATTTTGTAAGTAGAGTACAAAAACTTCTAACATGAGTATAGTTCTGTCTACGTAACTTGTTATTATATTGGTTTCTCATAAAAATGCTTATACGAGTATTTGTTACATTTATATTTTTTTTTTATACATAGCATATGAAAAAGTCTAATTTTGTTGTGCATGCTTCAGTATCAAAAAGTTATGTTCTTTTTCAAAACACTGAATTGGAAACCAAGCTTACATCATAATTTTTTTCTTTTGCTTTTAGTTCATTACCCTTCTTTGATGTTCAAAAAATGCATAATTAAAATAATGCAAACGAGATCAAATCTTGGTCTGATACACCGCATGCGATTATATGTGTGATGCCGTTAGGCGCGAGTATGGAAAGATTAATGACCGTGAAAAAAGTTTATGTCATCCGCAGAGGCTACCACCTAGCTTGACTTATATAGTAATGTACCTCGTGTATCGACAGGTAGCTTTTTTATGAAATTCAAATTTTAACTTCAAAGTTTTTCCTTGTTCGCTAGATGTCTTTAGTTCCCACCATATATGTACATGAATAAATTTTATCAAAATCGATTGGGTGGTCTAATCACAATTCGCACAATTTTTTTCCTTTGAACTACCGCCATTTTGGTTTCACGCAGTCGGTTGTGCTGATTATAAGATTTAGCAGAGATATTGTTTTGTGCTTCATATAGCTTCCCTAAAAATTATCTTATAAATGAAACTAAGTTTCTAATTAAGTTCCCACATGGATGTTTATAACAATAATCAGTTTTCACTTCACTGTGATATAGATTTCTTTGTAACTTTCGCTTTTTTTAGCACTTTCGCTTCTCAAATAATGCAGTTTATATCATAGTTCATTCCAAATGTAGGAAGGATTTTTCTAGATGGGCTGCTGGTGGCCATTGACTATTTGGGCAAAGTCTTCAACAAATCTTCAATGAAACCTGGCCAGGCCGAGAAAACTTCATAGTAGGTATTTGTTCTTGGTCTGCTTTTTATGGCTTCTATATTCTCAGGGCATTTTTATGACACCTTTTGCTCATACAACGTATCCCAGCTATTTTACTTCAGTACCAAATAAGGTCCATATATCGGGACTATGTTTTCGATTCTCTGGTTGCAATCTCGAGAACACCTTTTACAAATTAGTTGGATTGATTATCGCCGAGATAAACTTGCGGGCTTCCACGATCGATTGTTCAACTTCCAAAGGTATTATGGTAGAAACTATTTAGCAGTTGCCAGTTGCGTCTATAGTTTTGATGCTAGTGATGGAGTCCACCGTGTTAAGTACCCTAACTAGCACACAACTAATCCTGTTGGTTCTTACAAGGCGTGATTTGGCAAATAAACTACCTAGCGTTGGTATCTCTATTGGCGCGATCAGATAGGATATGTGGACTCAGGACTCACACGTACTACCGTGTTCATTTGGAAATTTAGACAATGGAATCTTCCATCAAGACCTCAATATTTTACTATTTCATCACTCGTTTGCCCAAATTTAACGGGGATCCGTCCAGTGACAAGATATCAATACCTGAAATATTAGCGACGAAAATTCGATACTAGAATAAAAAACAGCTGAGAGTGACTTGAAAGTTGATTTGCCTGTAGACTACTATTTGGTCATTTTCTAGATCCCCTCGTACCAGTATCAATTATTAGAGTTTAATTTTTCCCTTCGAATTGTCCCGGAAGACATAAATTCTGTTCTGCGCGATCTTATCTCAAGACGATGGTAGTGAAGCTGGGAGCGTCGATCTTAGCCAGCCTTTATCCTAAAAAGTTAGGTCTAGCATGTTTCTGCCCCCTCGGCTACTACTGGACTCTAGAATTCTTCTGGATCTCTTTTCCGTAGGGCATGCTCAGTTATAGCTTATCTTCTTTCATTTCTGCCAACTTCGTTGCACATGCCCTGAGTTACCACAATTCCTACATTTACGCATACTATTATCCTGCGGCTTTTGGGCTCACACATATAGTCGTCTGCCGCTACCGCTTCATTTTACTAAAGTTTTCCTGTATTCCGTTAGTTTGTTATTTCATTTTTGCTGATGGCACCTGGTTCAACATAAACATTGACGTTAGCATTTTACTTGCTACTTCTGTTGCTTTCTATTAAACTCCCATAGAGCTCTCTTCGTTGGAAAATTAGATCCACTCAAAATCTTTTTTCTCAACCTTGGTTAATCAGGTAATTAGCCGGGCCTTATAACCTTCAGTAGTGGCGCAGGGGGAATGCCGGTCGACAAGAGCACTCTTGGAGGCTAGCATTCTTTGGGGAGTTCCACCCCCACGTACCCGAGGAAATTCCTGCAGGGAGAATGCCGGTCGACAAGAGCACTCTTGGAGGCTAGCATTCTTTGGGGAGCGCCACCCCCACGGACCCGAGGATATGGGGGGCGCCGTGGGGTTCCCTCCTGGGATGACAGGTAACGACTCTGATTGGATCTGGACTACGCTTTGGACAACGAACTAGAATTGACGCTTTGGGCTGGTGGATGTGATGGTTTGGACCTAGCTGCTTTGCACAGTAGTGCTGAGGTGACACTCGTGTGTGAACGGCTCCAATTCAACTATCATACCGTCTCCGTCCCGGCGAAACCTTGGCAGGCCTCGGAGTACGTTCGAAGTTCGCACCATTAGGTTGGTGGTGTAGGTTCGGTTGAGACGGACTCCCGATTAGCGCTGGTCTGGCTCTGAGCACTTGTCCCCATAAGGGCTTGTACCAACCCGCGCATGGCCTCCCTGCTCTGCAAAGATAACCATGGGGCCAAAAAGGCGACAACACACACGAACGGAGATAGCGGCTCCGAGGGGGGACCCAACAAAACTGGAGCAAACAAAATCAAGAGCACACAAATACCCAGAAAAAGAAACGAAATATAATAACAACGACGACGTAACCAGCGGTTGCAGCCACGATGTCAACAGTACATCACGAGCGGCACTAACAACGACAAAAACGCAGACTAACACAACGACAGTGAAGACGGACGAAAAACGAAGAATAGCAGACGGTCTGGTTCAGACTGAGATTCCTGCGGCGTTCGGGCGCAGCAAAAAAATGATGCGAACGCCCGAGCGTCCTATTAATGAGAAGCGGGAAACTCTGCAGGACACTTCAGGTGTTCGAGCGGTGGGAGATAACATAAAGAGCACCAAAAATTCGATTGTCACTGCTGCGATCGTTGCAAGGGTCGCAAACCCCGCCAACGAGGAGATTACTGCACTAAAAGCAAAGAGTAACCAGACACCGCGTGAATGCACCACCAAAGTTGAAAATATGGCGGAAGTACTGCACTCGGAAACGGAGCGCGATAACCTCTCCCAAAGATGGTTGCAAGGTACGATTATGGCCCAGCGATACGAAGAAGAAAGACTACTCCGAAAAGTGGGAGTTGTTCTGAAAAGAATACAAGCTGCATGCGACTCCCCAAAAATCAGCGAAGCAGCAAAGGTGGGGCTCCTTGAACTAGAGGAGCTCCTAGATCGCATAGGGCATTATCGGAGGAGCTGATTAAGGGCCGAAGATGAAGAGAAGGCTAAAGAGGCGCTTGGGGCGAAATCTAAAGGGGACACGCAGATAGCTCCATCATTAAACGTCAATAAAAGAATGGCGTCTAGCCCAATCGAAGGAGATCGGGATAAAAGAAGGAAGGAAGAGGCACTTGATGGGCGTGGAGCATCAGATCAGGGGTTCCAGACACTTATAAAAGGAGCGAAGAAGGCCGCTAGGAAACTCCTTCAAAAAAGCCAGAAAGTAAAGTTCGTACGGACGCCCAATTACAAAAAAGACCTGATGCAAAACAGGAGAGGCAGTAGCCCCGACAAAGACCCCGGCAGCAGGCACTGCTTGTAAAGCCCCAAGATGGCCAATCCTACGCGGAGGTATTGCGAGACATCAGGGGAAACGTAAGGCCCGAAGACACCAACACTACCATTAAAGTAGTACGACCAACGGGGTCAGGCCACATACTGGCCGAATTCGGAGCAGAGGCCGGCAATAAAGAAGCATTCTGTGACGCAGTAAAGAAAATCCTCGGCAAAAGCGCAGCTATAGCTCCACTCGAGCCGATGGCAACGATCGAAATACGAGACATAGACTGCGTGACGGATCTGGCCGAGGTAGAAGAAAACAACAGGGGACAACGCATGGCCATAGTTGACTTGACCGAAAAGGACGCCGAACAATTCCTGAACAAGGGCAAAGTACGAATTGGGTGGGTTGTCTGTAGGATACGGCGAAGAGTAACGCCTCTTCAATGTTTCAAATGCCTTGGTTATGGTCACACCACACAAGTATGCAAAGGACCTGATAGGAGTTCCCTATGTTACAAATGCGGTGAAATGGGACATATAAGAAAAGAGTGTACGAAGGAGGCACACTGTATTCTTGACAAGGATGCTGATCCAAAACCTGATTTTGGACACGTCTTGGGATCAGGAAAATGCCGGGTGTTCCAGGAAGCCCTAGCCAAGGCAAAATCAGAGCTTCGATGACCCGCATCCTGCAGCTAAACCTACACCGCAGTTCAACCGCCCAAAATCTGCTTAAGCAGTTTACGAGGGACATGAAAGCCGACTTCTTGCTGCTGGGTGAGCAACACCATAATAAAAGTCCTGCATTATGGTATTCTGATGAAGCTGGTACTGCCGCCATGCATGGTGAGACTGACTTCTATCTGACCCAGCTTTTGAGCGGTCATGGGTGTTTTCAGTCTTACCTGCACAAGATCGGTTAGGCCACGGTTTTGCCCAGGAGAGGAGGACAATGCCTGTCACACATTTTTCGCGTGTACAAAATGGGTCAGGCTGCGAAGGGAACTCTACAGGGAGACGGGAGAGCTCACCCCGGATAATATAGTTGCCGTGATGCTCGAATCGGTTGACAAATGGAACCAGGTGGCACATTATGCTCGGGCAGTCCTAATATATAAAAGGGACTCACAGCAGCCGGAGGCGCTGGGGCCGGGGGATCAATCTTCTGGCATTTCCTCTTGCCCTCTCTTGAAGGCGCCCCACGGCGTAACAAAACGAGACCTGGCCCGAAGTAATGTGTCAAACGGTTCCAGGCTGGGTTCTCACGTTGACAGGGGAGGTGTTTAGTGGGTAGTCCAGTAGCGCATGGGAGTCCCACACTCTGTGCATAAATAGCATTCACCTCCCTACCACAAAAAAAATTACCTTCAGTAGAGATCTTTCACTTCTCTATTTCCGCTTTTGATTGGGGCAAACTTAGCTGGTTAATTGTCTGTGGCGCTTTTACACGGTTGATCTTGTATTTCTGAAGTTCTCGAATAATTTTCAATTCCATTAATTTTGTAAATGTGTATTTTGACTTTGAAGGTACAATCTTTTCAGTTTACGTTAAATTTCCGATTTTCACTTAGAATGTTTACTTTTTTGGGACTTTGTTTTTATACGAATTTTACAAAGGTCTACAAGTTTTGCGTCCTGTCCGTCTGTCTGCTCGTGTGTCACAGCAAGTTCCCTTGGAAACTATAGGAGCTACAATCATTAAACTTTGTAATAGGTCAGAAGTGGTGGCCTCTTGAAAGCTAAGGACTTATCGAAAATTTCAAAATTTTTTAAGCGGTCCCCTTTATACCAAAGTTACCCTTAAAATTTATTCTTGATTAAAGGTGGTCAAGTGTGGAATCGAAAAGAGTTCTTGATTAGAACTTTTAGAATCTGATAAAAAAATATCAGTTTGCTTATCAGGCGGCCCAGGGAAGGCAAAATGTATGGAAAGCTTGTGTCCCACTCTCGCGGTTGAGCACTTTTGAGCCGGAAAATCCGAAAAAAATTACGGAGGCATTTCTTTACATACATCATAAATCGAAATCCAATCAACTTTGTTAGATGTAGTAAGTTTTATGAATTTTAGGCTTTGCTCCATACAGAATTTTTTAAAATTCACACCTAAATATATTGATACAAGATCCTTGTGTTCATTGAAACCGAATCATAATCATGTGAAATACAGCCATTTTAATATATGTTGATGGTGTGTATTTCAAATCAAACTAGACACAACAATTGTCATAAAAACTGAGAATTAACAAAAAATTTGAAATCGAACTGTTTGTATGACCATTCTGTCTACTTGAACGTTGTGCATAATATTGTCCCAAAAGAAAAGTAAGTTAATATTTGAGCATGCAAATAGAAACATAAGCCTTGGAACTTTCATATTTCCCCTAAGTCATTGATGTATTCATCTTAATTTCGAATTTCACTGAATTGCGCTTATCCTAATGTGGCTCCATTTTCACTGTCACCATTTCTCATACTTAAATACATACAATTAAACATAAAATAATGCTTATCATGCACGTCAGCCATTCTTTTGCAAGGCACTGGCAGTGAAATATGGATGTAGTGCTACTTCATTTTCGATGACGAGAACTTTCGGTTGCTTACACTCCCACAGCATCACAAGGCATGGCTTATTCTTGTCTTCCTCACAATGAGACGAACATTCACCTGTTTTAATAGCGTTATGACAGGAGAATAATGGAAGCTCATAATGAGAGCTTTGTCTTTGACAAACATTGCGAATAGCGCAAAGATACCCTAAATAAGAGCGACACATAGATACGCCTTAGTAGTTTCTAGGACGTGCAAAGATCTAAATATATACAATAAGATTGAGAGATTAAAGTAGTAAAGCAAAATTACTTCCATTTTAGGACGCACAGAGGTGTAGTTCAGTTATACTCGTATTTTTTTTTCTGTGCAAAGAAAACAACATGTTACTCATTTCGTTATTTTGAAACTTCTCTACTCGTTGACATATTATCCAAGGCAACAGAAGATACCGCAGCAATAGTCGCAAGCTGGAGCCATTTTCAGAGACTTTGCAATAATGCATTGCTATTGATTTTCTCTGTCCTGTTTTTCGAACGTTTTTGAAGTGAAACTTCTTTACTGGGGGTAAAAATTTTCAGATGTAACGAAAAAGCAGAACCGTTTACACTCCGGGCGGACAGCAATCCGACATTTGCGCGACAATTTGTGTTCAGTAGAAGTTTACTCATGCTGCGATATAAATTTCCGACTAAATTATCGCATTTCGCGCGAGTCCTTATTGGGAGTAGTAAGGAAATTGGTTGGGTTGGTTGGTGGTTGCCTAGTATGCATGTTTAGTGGCGGCGGATGGTAGCCATACGATGGATTATGATGAAACGAGAATGAATGCAATGTATAAAAGTGGTGACGACGGATGGTCGTTAGTGGGTATTTGGGGACAATGGGCGAATGGATGATGGTTTAGTGGTACCTGTGTTTGGTCCTAGCATCGATGCCGCCGATGTGCATCGTATTTAACAAGGAACGATGAACGATGTTTGATGGGTATTGGGGGATCATGGGCGAATGCATGATTGTTCGGTTGTAGCCATACGTGGTCCTAGGACCAATCCCACAGATGCACAATGCATTGAACTATCGACGATGGATGATGGTTGGTTGGTCGTTGGTGAAAGAATGGTGATATCTCCGGCGGGCAGTACATTGAAGTGGCGACGACGGATGATTCTTGGTCGGTAATCATGAACAAATGTATGATGGTTTGGTGGTAGCTGTGCTTGTTCCCAGCACTGATACCGCCGATGCGCAATGTATTAAAATTGCGACGACGGATGATAGTTTGTGGATTGTTAGATATCATGGGCGAATATATGATAGTTTGGCGGAATCCGTTCTTGGTCGTAGTGACGATGCCGCGAATGTGCAATTTATTGAAGTGGCGACGACGAATGGTTGTTGGTGGGTGTTTGGGGATCGCAGGCGAATGTATGGTGGTTTCCTAGCATTAATGTCGCCGATATGCATGTGGCAACGATGGACGGTCATTGCAGGGAATTCGGAGATCATAAAATGATTATATGGCGGTTCGGCAATAGCGGTGCTTGGTCCTAGCACCGATGTGGGCATTTGGGGATCATGGGAGCATGCATGGTGGTTCAGCGGTAGCCGTGCCTGGTCCTAGCGTCGATGCCGCCGATACGAGATGATGGGCGAATGCATGGTGGTTAAGCGGTAGCTGCACTTGATTTCCGCACCGTTGCCACCGATGTCCATGTGGCTATGACTGGGTATTTAGGGCCATGAGCGAATGCAAAGTGGTACGACGGTAGCCATCCTTGGTGCTAGCGCCAGCGCCGCGGATGTGCATGTGGCGACGACGGATGGTCATTGCTGGGAATTCAGGGACCATAGGTGATTATATGGTGGTGCGGTAATAACTGTGCTTGGTCCTAGCACCGATGCCGCCGATGTGAGAATTGGCGAAGGAGGACAGTCTTTGCTGGGTATGTGAGGATCATGGGCAAATTCATGGTGGTTCAGCAGGCGCCATGCTTGATCCAAGCACCGGCGTGCAATATATAATGCATTGAAGTGGCAAAAAATTTTCAAGTCAACGAAAAAGTAGATATGTTCACGGTAAATAGTTCGATATATGTTAAGGAAACCAGCAGATGTGAGAAGTTTGTTACCTAGAATCCTATCTGTAGAGCTGAATATAGTTTGGACAGAATTGATTGAAAATAGATTAAATATAATAAGTACAGAGATAGAATTTATTTATCGTGATAGAATAATAATATAGAAGTGTCTAACAACATGAAAAATCTCACAACTGTTATATTGAAAGTATGATAATATTCTTCACAGAAGATAATAAAATTTACAAAAATAGCACAAAAGTAACGGTAAATATTTGAGTAGTTGAGAGCTGAGTGAAACTTCTTTACTGGGAGGTAAAAATGTTCAGATGTAATGAAAAAGCAGAACCGTTTACACTCTGGGCGGACAGTAAAACGACATTCGCGCGACAATCTGCTTTCAATAAGAGTTTACTCATGCTGCGATATAAATTTCCGACAAAATTATCGCATTCCGCCCGAACCCTTATTGGGAATAGTAAGGTAGTTTATTGGACTGATTGTTTGTTGCCTAGTTTACATGTTTGGCGGCGGTGGATGGTGGCCATGCGATGGACTGTGAGAGAAGACAATGAATGAAGGTCTGGTAGGAGTTCACTCACTGCTAGGTGCTAGAACTGATCCCACCAATTTGCAATGAGTACGATTGAGGATAGCGGGCCATTTTCAGCTAATGAAAATAAGTTCATGGTCATAACACCCATGCTACCTATGTGAAATGTATGTAAGTGATAACGACGGATGGTCGTTAGTAGGTATTTGGGGATCATGGAGAAATGGATGGTGGTACGGGGGTACCCGTGCTCGGTTCTAGCATCGATGCCACCTATGTGCATTGCATTGAAGTGGTGATGATGAACGGTCTTTGGTGGGTAGCTCTAAGTCATGGGCGAATGCATGATAATTCGGCGGTAGTGATGCTTGGTCCTAGAACCGATATTACTGATATGCAATATATTGTAATCGTGATTATGTATGATCGTTGGAGCATGGTGGCCCGACGGTAGGCATACTTGCTCCTAGGACCTATACCACCGATGTGTGCTGCATTGGAGTGACCAGGACGGGTGATGCTAGACATGTTTGATCCTACCACCGATGCGGTAAATGTGCAAAACATTTAAGTGGTGTTGACGAATGTTCATCAGTGGATATTTGGGGACCATGGGCGAAGGGATGATGATGCGGCCGTAGCCGTGCTTGGTCCTAGCATCGATGCCACTGATGTGTGTAAGTCTTGACGACTGATAGTATTTGGTGGGTATTTGAGGATCATGGGCGAATGCACTGTGGTTCCGCGGTAACCGTGCTTCCTCCTAGCACCGATGCTACTGATGTGCAATAGACTCAAGTGGCGAAGACGAATGTTCATTGATGGGTATTTGGGGCCATGAGTGAATGCATAGTGGTTTCGCGGTGGCCGTGCTAGCTCTTAGCATCGGTACCACTCATGTGCAATGAATTGAAGTAGGCACGGCGGAAGATGATGTGTGGGTTATTGGGGATCATGAGCGAATACATGATTGTTCGGCAGTAACCGTTCTTTGTGTTAGCTCTGATGCCAACAATATGGAATCTATTGGATTGGCGATGACGATTGATGGGTTATTGATGAACAAGAATGAATGCATGATGGCTCAGTGGTAACCGTCCTTGGTTTTAGCACCGGCATTGCCGATGTGCAATGTATTAAAATGACGACAACGGGTGATGTTTTGTAGGTCGTTAGGGGTGATGGGCGGATGCATGGAGGTTTGGCGGATAGCATGCTTGTCTTTAGCACAAATGCCACCGATTTACAATGTATGGAATTGCAGATGATGGTTTGTTGGGCGTTGGTGATCATCGGCGAATTTATCGTGGTTCTGAGTAATTTGTGCTAGCACCGATGCCGCCGATGTACAATGGATTGAACTGGCGATGGCGAATAAGAGCTTGAGGATGTTTGATGATCATAAGTGAATGTATGATGGTCTGATGGTCACCGTTGTTGGCCTTCATACTGATTCTAGCGTAGCGACATCCAATCAATTGAAGTGGAGACGGCAGCTGATGTTTCGTAGGTGGTTGCTAATTACAAAGACTAGGTAGGTATGTGGTAAGAAAAGTGGTAGAGATGGAAAGTACCTTGCAAAGGATGTCGCATAAGATAATTCAATTAGAATTGATGAGATAATAGCCTCATAATTCAGATCGAATTGATTACACAAGGTGGGCCAGAAAGGCGCACGATTATAAAAACACTCTTGCGTTTGAAGCTTTAGAGAGGGGACTGCGCGGGTGGTGGGGTTAAATAGCTCGGTTCTCGGAAATTTAGTCGCGATGGATCACTTCACCGGAGCGCAACGTGCATTCTGCGTTAAACATTATTACAAAAATCACAATTCGTGCGCTATTGTTCGGCGTTTATTTCGGCGTGAGTTTGGATTACATGACCTAAATCAGTGTCCGAAAGAAAGTGTGATTCGATCGTGGGTCAGAAAGTTCGAAGAGACTGGTTCGACTCTCAAACAGAAGCCTGCAGGACGCCCAAGGTCAACAAGAACGGAATTATCGGACCCTACTTCTTCGAAAAAACAAGGCCAATCTGTCACTGTAAATTCTGACCGATATATAGCCATGTTAAGGGATTTTTTCTTTCCACAACTGCTACAATTTGAAGCCTATAATTGTGTGACATGGTTTCAACAAGATGGCGCGA
>OZ017740.1:171558676-171663676 GCA_963969285.1 Odontomyia ornata | reverse complement strand
CGGTCCCAGTCCCTTTGGTTCTTGTCAACCATCTTGGCCAGATGTTTATTGAGCGTGCCGTTGAAACGTTCGACCATTCCATCGGATTGGGGTTGCAGCGGTGTTGTCCTCGTTTTCGGTAATCCCAGCAATTCACACATATCGCCAAAAACTAGTGACTCAAAGTTTCGGCCTTGATCCGAATGTAGCTCGCAAGGTACGCCGTACCTACTGACCCAATTTAATACTAGCTGTTTGGCTACAGTAGTTGCTTCCTGGTTGGGAATGGGGTAGGCCTTGGGCCACTTGGTGAAATAATCGGCCACAAGCAGCGTGTATCGATTTCCTCATTCGGATCTAGGAAAAGGTCCTGCGATGTCAACAGCAATCCTTTCAAATGGCACACCCACGTTATATGTTTGCATTTGTCCTCTCAGTTGGCGCTTTGGACCTTTGACGGAAGCGCAAATCGTGCATCTGCGACACCAGTCCTCTACGCCTTCTCGAGCGTGGAGCCAATAGAACCTTTCCCGCGATTTCGCTAAGGTCTTGTTAACACCAAGTTGGCCTCCCGAGGCCGTCGCGAGCATTTGGGCGGTATGTTGTTTCACGCATAATTGTCATGAATCCTTCTATTATGATGAAAATATTAACATAATTCTCTGAAAACTTTTAAAGTCAGTCAAAGTCAAAAGCGCTTTATTTAATACTAATCGTTATAAATTTTAAAAGAATATAAAGCAAAATCCAAACAATAACAATAAAAAACTTAATGGCCCGAATGGCTCTCTAAATTTGTACGTTATCATTAAACACATAAAAAAAAAACTATAGCAAATTCAAATCAATGAAGATTGTTACATATTTTTAAAATTCAATTGGAAAAAGGAGAAAAAACCAACCAACACTATGCTAAAATTATTTATCATCTTAATACTACAGTGAACTTTGATCCTACACCTAATATGTTTTAACTTAATTCTAATAAATGCTATCAAAGACTTTTTCTTATACTAAAAAATTTATAACAATGTTCCTAACCTAAGCGTTTAACCTTATCTTTAACCGAATATAATAAACATGACATATACCTAACCTTTACCTTATTTTAAAAAAAAATAAACAACAACACTAAATGTAGCAATAATGAGCTGAAACTCAAAAAACTAAATAACGAAAAACACCAAAACTGAAAATAAACACGAATAATTTAGACATTGTCATTCAGCCACCAATACCTGGATTGCGCGGTCTCAACTCGATCAGCTACAACGAATCTAGCAAATGAGCACCTCCATTGAAATTGTTGGTCTCGTGAACTCAAACTCGGAGGATATTTTATCTTCTTATCGGTGGCCCGTCGATATATGTGATATATGACTGGGACGCCGTCAGAATCAAAAACATATCGATTCATGTCCAAATACACGAATGCTTCTGGAGGAATGAAGCCAGTAGCGAGGCAAGTCGCTATATACCCGTCTGTAGGGTGGAACGGCTGTGAAATCCAAGGGTTTTCACTCACAGTCACAGATCTAGCGATATGATTCCGAAGAAGCTTCAATATGAAGATATCGACCCTCGTCACTTCAGCAGTTTGATAAATTCTTCTATTCGATATATAATGTTTCCAATCCGTCTAAGGCTTTCTGTACAAACCAGTACATGCACGAAGACATTTCCTTTCGAAAACTCTTAATTTTTCCATAGTACTAGCGCTCTGGTTGTACCAGATCTGACATCCATATGTCAAAACTGGTCTAACCAGGGTCTTGTAACAGATAATTTTGACCTTTTGATCAATGTATTTGGAATGAAAGAGTTTTTGTAGGGCCGTGACTACTTTATGTGCCTTACTGAGCATGATTTTCACATGTTCAGTATAGTACAGATACTGATCGAGATGAACACCGATGTATCGAATACAGGATTTATGTGGAACTCGTTCTGAACTACCCTCGCCAGCCATGATGTGGAAATCCTTCCAATTACGTTTCAGGTCTTGACTGACCCCCTGCAGCGTTGTCCGAAACAAGATTGTTTCACACTTCTGCGCATTGATTTTCATTCGGAAATTGTCAGTGTACAGCTGCACATCATTGAACATTTTTTGGAGATTGCTCTGAACTATTGTAGCCTTTTGGTCTGCCGTATAGATGATCAGATCATCAGCAAACGCTATCAATGATCGCGTTGGCGAGACGTTAAAATCAAAGCTGTTCAATATCTTGCGAATGTAGATTGAGAAGAGTAGAGGCGCAGTAACTGTTCCCTGCTGTAGACCATTCAAGACCTTGAATTCGCGCATTGTTGTCAGATTTCCATCAGTTACAACAAACGATTTCCCGTATAACATATTACACATCATGGCGACAAGGTGTCTGGGGAACTTGTCCTGAAGGAGTTTAAAAATTAGTCCATTTAACCATACCGTATCAAAGGCTTTCTCCATATCAATGAGACATGCTCCAACACATTGTCTATCATTTAGTTTCCAACAGATGTCTGAGGTTACTTTCGTTATTGCATGTGTGGTCGAATGCCTGGCATGAAAAACAAATTGGCAATTCGGCATCAACTCATTTTCCTCAATGTGGGCGTTTAATGCTCTGTTGAGTATCACTTCAAACACCTTGCTGATGTTAGGCAGCAAGCTGATTGGGCGATAGCTTTTCGGGCATGAAGATTCTTTTCCTTTCTTCAAGATCGGAAATACCTTAGCTTTTTTCCACTCATTTGGGAAATATGAATTGCCAACATGTTGTTGAACAATATGCAATAGTTCCTAATAGCAACCTCAGGCAAATGTCGGAGAACTACATTTGGAATACCATCAGTACCACATGATTTCTTGTTGTTAATCTTGCGAAATATGAAACACAAGTCTTCATAGGTGACAAAATAATCAATAAGATTCAAGCTCGGTATGAGGTCAGATGTTAATGTTTCATTGAAATGAAGAATTGATTGGCCGTTCAGGCTTGATTTGAAGTCGGAAACTTTTGCTTCAACAACCTCTGAAAATATTTCGTTCCCTCTCTCAGGGTTTGGTAGATGAACCAATTCAAAATGTGTTCCAATCAGAGCAAGTTTATCCAATCCTTCACAAATAATCCTGTTTCCATTTCTATCCAGAGTCGTACTATCAATTTCGATACCAGCCCTATCGAGAAGATTTATCTCATCACTAGTGACTTCAAGATTCGATACCTTCACTCGAGACTTCTTGCGGAATATGCTATTCACTTTCACGAACACGCCGTCTGGGTCCTGTGGGCTAATACCCCTCGATCTTTCCGCCCATTGATTGCTGACCTCACTCCTAAAGTATGACCGGATTAGGTTCCGGACATTCTTCAGATGTGATTTCAACAAAGACAACGAGGGATGGTTGTAGTCCAAAAATCGTCGATTAATATTGTTGATGCATGTGAGAAGGAGGCTTTTCAATCTTTTAACCTTGCGATGGTTGGTGTTTCATATCCTTCCATATTGTTTCAATCGTTTCCAACGTCAGCTTCTCTAACTTCGACAAATAGACATCTATTTCATCGTTAGTTAGATTTCTGTTATTAGGAACCATTGAGCAAGAGTTGCTACCATCAGAAGGGGAACATTGCTTCTGGTACTCGCGATTAAACTTCTTTTGAAACTTTCCCCAGTCTGTTTTTAGGTAAATTTCTCGAGAGAAATTTACCTATTGCGGAGAGCTATATATATATATATATATATATATATATATATATATATATATATATATATATATATATATATATATATATATATATATATATATATATATATATATATATATATATATATATATATATATATATATATATATATATATATATATATATATAAATATATATATGTATATATATATATATATATATATATATATATATATATATATATATATATATATATATATATATATGGGATATAACGAAATTTGTGACCACGCTAGAGGTTGCAATTTTGCTTTGATTTTCACCAAATTTTGAGGAAAGGTGTATTCGGTAATTATCTCGGTTAATTTCGTGAACCACCTATATCGGCCGAGTAAAAACAAAATGGCGGCCATTTTAGACGAAAAATCGCGATTTCTGTTCTGACCAAAGTGTAGCTCCGATTTGGATGAAATTTGGTAGAAAGGTTCACTGATGTATGTGATGAAGCTCACAATAAAAAATCCAAAGTCGGTACGGCAGAAACAAAATGGCGGCCGCTCAAAGGTCGAAAAACGTGCAAAATTTTGTTGTTGTAATAGTGGTCAAAGCTTTCAACAGATTTTCATGAAATTCGGTAGTTTGATAGAAATTATAAGTATCTAAAGAATTACGTAAAAAAACTGGAGGTCAGGTTGCAAAAAATAAAATGGCGGCCAGTTGAAGGTCGAAATTTCAAAGGCTTTTAAAAGTCGCAATTTTGATCCGACATATATGAAACTTGGTTTCAAGATAAACATAACTTACACCTACAGTCTTTGATATTTTGGTGATCATGCATGTGCAAATTTCAAAATGGCGGCCGTTTAAATATGCGTTTTTTTCATGTTTTTGTGGCCCCCTAGCGGTCACATTTTCCAACGGATTTTGATGAAACTTGAGATTATGAATCCCTGTACTATATTTTTGTATTTTGCAGGAAATTATTAAAATTGAATGAAAAATAAAAAAGTCGAAAATTTAAAGCCTAATATTTTTAGCTGCCATTTTCTTTAAAAATTGAATTATTTTGCCCTGTCTAGAGTGAAACTCCTATTTGAACGAGATAGTACATTGATTGATGAGGTCCTAGCATACAAAGATTTAAAATAATCCAAAATAAAATGCATGCATTCAAAATGGCGGCCCCCAAAGGTCTGAAGGCAAGCGCAATTCGCTATTTTAGTGCCAACTGAAATAATGAATATTTTTCATTGAAACGTTTTAAATGACTTTACTTGAAAGAACCTATAAACCAGATCATTTTTAAGATATTGTAAAATATTTTTAACAATACCCTAAAAAATTATAAAATCGCGACTTGTCTGTCGGTCCGTCCCTCCGCCCGTTTGTTCGTGCGTCATAACAAGTTTTCTCGCAAACCACATAAGCTAGAATGAGGAAATTTTCTACGTAGGTCAAAAGTGGTGCCTCTTGAAATTTGCAGTGCAAGAAAATATTTTAAGGTATTTAAGGGGGGTCTCCCCATACAGGTGGATGGCATACAATTTTTTTATTTCTGTAGCCCTCTAGCAGCCAAGATTCTCAACAGATTCCGTTGAAAGTTGAAATTATGAGTTATTAAGGCAAGTTAATTTAATTTGATTAAGCAAATCGAATGACAAATAATACAGTCGAAAATTTACAGCTTAATATTTTTAGCAGCCGATTTCAATAAAAATCGAAATGACGGCCCTCACAGTTCAGAAAAAAATTGAAATGTATATATTAATGGCAATGCAAGTGCTGATTAAACTTTTATGGAAATCTTTTGAAATTAACTATTCGAGCTATTTAAGCCTTTGTGTGGTTACCACTGTGAACTGTGTAAACAGCAGATGCGAGAAGGGCGAAACCGGTATTTATATGTTTACAACAATATGTTTTCCATACGCATGCAACTCAATTTAATTAGCAAAATATTTGCGCCCCGATAAAAGGTTTCTAAAAACGAACGTGGCCAGATTTTTTTTAATGTTAATAAATACCCATGTGGTACTACGAAAATTGCAGAAAGATGTTTAGTAGTAGGAAAGCCAAATTCTTTTTCGAAACTTTACGCTACATGCGAGAAATTTACCTTTCCGGCTGGTGCTGCCAACGGGGATTTTTTGAAATTCAACCGATGATTTTCATGTTGAACTGGAACGAGGAAGAAATCATCCCTGTGATGATTGATTTCCATTACGATTGCGTTATGGTCGCTATCATAAAGAAGCACCTGCAGTTTCCGTTGAGGACCTTAATGTTGAATTCGAGTCTTGCGTCAGCAATGCAAAGGTCCAAATATGAATTTGTCCTAGGGTATGTTGGGAACTCCAACCCATATAGAGTGCACCTGTATTCAATTTGGTTCTCTGTTATCCACGATTTCAGGAATACACCTCTTGGATTATTGGTGGCGTTCAGCCATGATGTATGCTTGGTGTTCACCAGAAAGAATAGAATAATTATGCAGCCTGTTCAATTCGAGTATTTCAAACAAGGAATTGAGTTCCTCCTTGGGCTTGAGAACAGTTCCACCAGTTGCATAGGCAGAGATAACGAAGAGGTTATCCCCACCTGGCAGTGAGATTTTGATAACGGACACTTCAAGAGATTCAAAGCTTTTGAATTCGACTTTTTCAATATTTTGGAAACGATAGGGTCTTCGTACCAATATCCCGGTGCCACCTCCCGCATAACCTATAACCCTATCGTTTCTTACGAATTCAAAATCCTTGAATGTCATGGAGTGCCATGAACTGAGGTGGGTTTCGGTGAGAAGCACGATGTCAGGCTTTTGTCTGGCAATGAATTCAAGGAGATAATCACGCCGATGTATAGTAACAATGGAGTTGACGTTGATCGAGATGAGACGAATCCTATCCATGGAAATGTGACTGGATGACAAATTATTTTGAGGCATTTTAAACCCCTAGACGATGAAAAACAAGATTAATTTTTGTATCTTGCTTATCGATTCTTTCCGATAGAGAATTTAATTGCTGTAAAATTTTGAGAAGCAGCTCATTATTGCCACTTACATTATTTACACTATTTTCCGTATTTTCTGCTGGTCCTCTAGCGGCTTGTGCAAATGATACTCCGGGCTTGACGAAGTTCGGAGCTAAGACACTGCGGTGTGGTTGTGTTTGCTTTGGGAAAGATTTTAATCTCGCATCCTGATATCGGGAGCATCCTCGATATGATGCCGGGTGACCAAAAACACCGCAGTTAACGCAATATAATTTCTCTTTTGGCTCCGTCTGAGCCAATTTGTACTCACCGGGAGCATGCACGTCCTTGCATTTAACGCATCGGTAATGCATGGTGCAGTTGGCAGCCGAATGCCCAAATCGTTGGCAGCGATCGCACTGGTTGATTTCTCGTTTCTGGAGGCGTTCCCACTTCACCACTCGAAAATTTAAATATCTGATTTGCTGAAGAGCGCTTGGACTGCTCTTATTTGTTATTTGTGCTAAATAAAGTAGTAAATTTTTTTTTCTACCGTCGGCCTTCTTGTCGCGAATGTTTAAACTGAGATAAACTCGATTTGTGGTGCTGCTTCCTTGAGAACCCGAAGAAGATCGACGGTATCTTCTCCGCAGTCCAAGCCCTTCAGCAAGAACGTCTGGTTCTTCTCGCTTTTGGGGGTATAAGTGAAGTGCGGAACCTCTCCAGAACTCAAAGCATTTTTCGCTGATTTGAAATCAACCAGCGATTTCGTTCTAATTGATAACCTCTCGGAATTTATTCGTTTGATTTCGAAATTTGTTAATTTGTTTTCGGCTACCAACAGCCGAACCATGTCCTTTCCGCTTTGACCGAAGACATTAATTGGCGGAACTTTCTCGGTATTCTTGGCTACTTTTTGAGGAGGACCAGCAGAACTACGGGCTGGTTTCTTCTTCTAGTTTTATTATTTTTATTTTTTAAATAAATTATAAAATTATCATCTTTATTACCTTCATTATTTGCGTCTACCTCCATATCCTGTTGGAGTCCATCCAGCGCTGCAAAGTAATTCTGGCTTTCGTAGGCGCCACCAGCACTTAATACTTCTTCAGTGATTATTGGATTTGCAGCTTTCTTCTGTTTTTCGATTTTTCGTATCGGACCACTCTCTTGAACTTTTTTTGCCGTCTTGAACATATCTTCGTAAGTTTGAATTCTTGCTTTTAACTCTTCGATTTCACTTCGAAGTCGACACACCTTCTGTCTATCTTCGAGCACTTGTGTCTTTCGGCCGCCATCTGCGGTATCCTGGGTGCTCGTGTGTCTCCGCTGGTTGACACTTGCCGCCAATTTCACACTATCACTCTCCCCGGGGCCCCCCAACGGAGGGAAGCCGTCGGGCTCCTCCATACAACAGTCCCGAGTTGTCTTTGGTTTGGCCTTTTCTTGATTTATGGATATCGTTGATCGATGCCTTCGACGATAAATTCTTCGCAAATAAAATCAAAACTTGCTTTTGACTGGCTCGTAAAAAATTATTTCAATATTTTGAAACTGACTTTTGTGAAAAATTAATTAATTTTTTAAATTAATGACAGGAGCGATTAAAAACACGTCTACACGCAACGAGTGCTAGACGTAGAATCCTCTGAAAACTTTTTGTTTTGTTAACAATTAACATCGTGCGTTTTGGTTGGACCACCCTTTATAGTTCGTTATCGAACGGAAGATAAAATTCTTCAGTGAGCCAAGTTTCCATGTTAAATTAAGATACCCGTAAGTTAGTTTAAGCATAGATATAAGTTTTATCTTATACTCAATCAAGAGGTTTTCACATATGTATGTTACTAGAATTTTCCTCAAAAATGAAGTATCGACATCAGAAGCTGTATATCATAGGATAGTAAATATAAGAATTGAGATGAAAAGACTAACTTAAGCCTGACCATTCAATGACTTTCATTTTCTCAAGTAAGTATTGTATTGAATATGTATGAGGGATAAATTGATTGAATTGAATTATAGTTCGGAATCTCGAAGCATGTTTCGCTTTGGATTGAAAATTAAAGTGACAGCATTGATTAGAATTTAGTTGTTATATATTAGCTGTAAGCTCAAAGTGCACTTTTTCGTTTTGTTTTTTTTAGTTATTTGTTATTCAATAGAGTTGGTTTTACTCCTTTTTTCCAAGTAATTTAAATTTTCAATATGATAATATTTGATATTGTTTGAATAATTTTTATATTCGAGGCAACTTTAATACCAGCATGACCCATTTACACTCTCAATTTAGCAGGGTCAGAAAGAGCTGCATAGTGCAGCTATTGGATATTAAAAATTACTACCGACTTTGGTTGACTACTTAATTTATTCTTGTTCCCCTAATCAATTTAAGAGGTATTTTGTCGATGGTCACAGCAAAGATTTAAGGTCGTGGTTGGACTTTGCAAAGCAAAACTAAATAACATACTTCTATACAAGAGTAGTTTTGTGTGCGAAACGTGAATCGAGCTGTTTTCAACAAATTACCGACTCACGAGTATCATTCATTAAATAATGGATTGTGATAAACCACAGAGTTCTACTTTGTTTTCACATTCAAGGAACGTTAGTCGGAATTTAGTTTGAAATTTGGAACATGATAATAATGTAATGTAATGTATTCTTTTACTGCTATAAATCTGAAAAATATTCCAGAAGTGAACGCTTTGCCCCTGAAAGTTAAATGAACAATTTCACAAAATGCCAGTTTTCGGGACGAGTTTATATTTTAAAACTACATGTCATTATCATAGCCCGCATACTTTCTCGATCTTTCCTTACTTCACTTTCTCTGCTTTGATTCAAATTAGCCACTAACTCATCGAAATGCTGAAAGTAAAATAAACTTACCCCAGTGTTAATATAAAACTTCGAAGAACACTAGTCTAAAATAAAAAGTGCATTTCAGAGCCCAAACAAGAGTAACGAAGTGATGACTTTCTTAGGTAGAAAATGATCTGTTCTTTGTAGGGAAAAATCAAAAGAGCAAATCCTGTACTAATAGTCTAGAGAATCCTCAGTTGCACTACTCCTGATAAAGTACCAAGTAAAAGTTTGCACGCTTCTCTGCTTGCCTGTGAGAATATTGTCAGGTTGGGAGTGAAAGCTAAGGAAAATGCTTGAAGTGTAGGGAACTTTTGACGAATTACCATTTCTGATGAGCGCGAAAAAAGGAAGGTGAAGGGAAAATAGAAAGCATTAAATGTTCATTCAAAGGGAGCATTTTACAAGGGGGTTCGCGTTTACGAAATAATATAGTCAAACAAATATAAAGGAAATGATAAAATCACTTTGCTTTGAGGAACATTTTAGTAAGGAGGACATTTCAGACGCGAAAATCCTTTTGATGTTATTTTCATTGGTAGGTGTTTTTAGGGTTTTGTAAAATAATTTTACAAAACCCTTCTAAAATCGCGTCCTGTCTATCACTGTCCGTCTGTCTGTCCGTCCGTCCGTCCGTCCGTCCGTCCGTGTGTCACAGCACTTTTTCTCGGGAACTACTTAAGCTAGAAGCAACAAATTTTGTACGTAGGTGTAAACTGGTGCTCTTCAAAGTTCAATTAAAAAAAATTTTATAAGGTATTTAAGGGGGGTCTCCCCATATAGGGGAGTGACCCCCCGAAAAAAAAATTTCATTTAAAGTAGCCGATATGAGTATCAAATGAAAGGTCTAGATGAGAACTTTTCAAAACAGGTCTTAGTTTGGGAAAGTTTGCTTCGAGGGGCGCACAGGGAGGGGAAATACACGAAAAATTGGTCCCCCCCTCTCGCGATTGGACACCTGTGATCCGAAAAATCTTAAAAAAAATCAAGTATGTAGGCCTTGATGAGTACAACAACAACAAATACGTGAGAAGTCGCAATTCACTCAACTTTGTTAGTAATAGTATGATTTATCGATTTTATGTTTTCTTGAATAAAATCTTATGGGTACCCTTAAATTCAATGAAATTCAGTACACAGATGACTATTTATAAGATTGATTTACCCTGCAAGTTTCATAAAGATTGAATTATATTTAGCGAAGTTATAGCGGTTTGAATTTTCCTGTATTACTATGGAACAATATGCGCTGCATGTATTACTATGGCAACATATGGCTATGGAACAACATGCGCTTTTTACCGACTCAGACACTACAGTTTTGCTAGGATTTGCATGAAAATTTCAGGAATGATAGGTGTCATGTATATCTTTGAGAATCGGTTCAGCTAGTGGTATCAGTAATCGTAAAACAAAATAGTGGCTGTTTTAAATGCGAAGATTGAATAATTTTGAGTTATATCTTCCCCAACTTCAACGTTCAAGGTCCATGCTTTGAACACTTGATTCAATTTGATGAGTGACTGAAGATGAGTACCTACAATTATTACTCATAAGTGAAACAAGTCAAGGAGACGGGAGAGAGCTCCTAGTAAAAGGGCTTTGTAACAACTCTAGGATTCGAAAAAATTGGCCACGAATCGATGATAACAGTACAGGAGAGTGGCCCCTGAAAAAAAAATTCATCAAACGTAGCCGATATGAGTATGAAATGAAAGTTTTCATGGGAGCTTTTCAAAACAGTTCTTAAACTGTCAGTTTCTGCTTCAGTGGGACACAGGGGGGAAATACATGAAAAATGTGGTTTCCTCCCTCACGAATGGACATCTGAAATAATTATCAAGGGAGATATTTATGAGTATAACAATAACAAAAACCTCAAAAGTCTAAATTCGTTCAACTTTGCTAATAATAGTATGATCTTCGAATTTCATATTTTCTCCAATAAAATCGTCATTGACATGCTTCTTGACTTTATTTAATCTGGTGACAGCATTTTGAAAATTGAATACAAAACCCTTCTGACATGAGCGTAGGTCTGTTTACCCAACTTGTTTTTATGCTACTCCATGAATGGTTGCAACTTGTAAGCATTAACATCGGTGTAAATAAGTTGCATAAATAGAAATAAAATTCAGTCAAAAGGTTTGTGCTCTCAACCTATGATCTGTAAACACCAACAATGAATGAACTCAAGAAAAACTTCAATGACATCATGTTAGACATTGGCTTAAACGAAGAAGCATTCAAACTCTATTTGAACCAGTTCCTATTTTATGATATATTTACAAAATAACTAACTTTAAATCAAAGTTTTTCTCATTTTTCAGTTGATCTAAAAAATTTTAGAAATTCTAATCTAAGCTCTAGTGTCAGCATCGATCGAAAACCTGTATAAAAGAAAAATGGAAATAATTTCAAACGGCTATAACCTCCGTCAATATGATCAATTTCATTGAAATTTTCAGAACATTCAGATCTTTTATTTATATTATATATTACTGATACTGAATTCATATAATTTTATTGGGGAATACGTGAAATTTACAAATCGCACTATTATCATCGAAATTGAGTGAATTTCGAAAAGTTGAGTGCTTGTAATTGAACTCACAAATAACTGCCTATTTGATTTTTTTCAAATTTTCCATGTCACACGTATCCAACCACAAAGAAGCGGGACGTAGGTTTATCTGTCATTTCCTCTCCTACATCCCTTGATACAACTGAATTGAGTTGGGACAAGTTCTGAAATATTCTCATCAAGATCTGAATAAAGTTGGACTTGCATTCATTGGACATGAAATCAATTCTTGCAGAAAATCTGTTAAAAACTCAAAGTGCAACTATAAAGTGCCATTGCTTTTGTCAAAGCATAATAAAACTAATTACACTTAATACCTAAAGCGTACCAAATTTTTTTTACAACGCAATAATGCAACTCTCAGATCTATAGAGTGTACAGCATATTTTTGACATTTACTGACGACATTCCCCTTGCTAAGCAGGTGGCTGACGAGAGATTTAAGCATTTGAAGGGTGTATCACCTGCCAAAATTTTACTCTATATGAAATCATTCTATATTCAAATATTTTTAACGTAACTAACATATATTCCCCATAGTTCCAGCTGGCTGACGATTATTATTAGGAGCTGACCGCTAAATACTGTCAGTTGGAAGAACCCTACAATACAAACCAATTGATGTATTTTCAGGTTAAAAATTACTCCAATTAATTGCATGCTCCACTATGCAAAACACCTAGCTGTGGCATCAAAGCTCCCTTACCTCCTTCCCTAACTCATATTGCTTTGCCCACAAAGAGACAAAACGGGTTATATTGCAGGACCGAAAACATAATTACTGGAGATTGCAAAATAGGCAAATAACTCGCAGCTGTATCAGCAAAGCTCTTCCAACCCCTTCTGTAACTCATTTTATGCCTTAGAAATCTGGTGATCATAACCAGCAGCCTTACCTTAGAATTATTTAAAAAACTATAAGTAATCACCAGACTTCGGGTCTATTTTTGAATTGAAATGTCCAAAAGGTGATATAATTTTACGATTGCATTTCCAAATGTGGTTAAATACGAGTATATATTCCGGTATGAACAAGTCAAATATTCTTAAAACTATCAATGGTAGATGATTCTTTCTTTGCACACATATATATATATATATATATATATATATATATATATATATATATATATATATATATATGAATATATATATATATATATATATATATATATATATACATTTATATATATATACATTTATATATATATATGTATATATATATATATATATATATATATATATATATATATATATATATATATATATATATATATATATGTATATATATGTATATATATATATATATATATATATATATATATATATATATATATACATATATGTGTATAAATATATTTATATATATATATATATATATATATATATATATATATATATATATATATATATATATATATATATATATAGATGCTAAAAAATATTTGAAAATCCCCAACTTTTTCAGTATAACATGTGGTTATTGTTATCTGTAGCTTGTTTACTCATGTCTCCATTACAGTAACATTTTCAGAAAAAATGTACCCTTAACAGGAATATACGATCCAGAGTCCACTTTTCTTCGGAGATACTACAGTCCAAACCGAACCTTCGACTCCTGGATACGTTGCGCCGAATAATTTTCCTATCTCCTGCTCGAAATTTTGTAGCAGATTTGGGAAAAATATGTAATTATTTTTATTCGTAATCGTAATTTGTAGAATAATTTTTCTTCTTATTATTTTTTTTATTAAGTGCAATTTTATATCAATTTTCCTTTATATTGAATATAATTTTATATCAATTTTCCTTTAGATTCAAATTTAAATATTTCCCTTGAATTATATTCGCCATGAGATTTAACTTTCATTACTATTTAAAATCCTTTTCATATTTCTTTACTTCAATTAAATTTTGTTTTTGAAAAATATTAAATCTACCACAGAGAATTTCGAGTA
Source organism: Odontomyia ornata (assembly GCA_963969285.1). Taxonomy (NCBI): domain Eukaryota; kingdom Metazoa; phylum Arthropoda; class Insecta; order Diptera; family Stratiomyidae; genus Odontomyia; species Odontomyia ornata. The sequence goes on along the minus strand of OZ017740.1, from coordinate 171,649,643 downwards.
TGGAAACGCTGATATAATACAGCATTCCACGGAATGCATTGCCAAATGCAATTTACAGTGGCTGAGCAAGGGGCTCGTCTTCATTCACCGTAACAGAGTGACGATATGGTAGACGACGAACAAGCAAAGAGAAAAATCTCCTTGGGCAGAGAAAACCACTGTTGTGGGATGCAGATTCGGCTGGGATTGGAACAAGAGCAGGGAGTCTGCTTGAGATCGACACAGCGCGGACGCCGGAGAGAAGAAGTAGTCGACGGGAGTTCGTGAAGAACGACGGATAAATCGGCGAATTTTTGTTGAATAAGACCCTTTTATAAAACAATAAGTTTTGTCGCGATTTGGATCGGTACCGTGTGAAGTTATTAACATCGCGTCTTAGTTAATGCTTGTTGGGAAGTTCTTCCGAATTATTTAAAAGTTGAGGCTCCATAAAGGCAACTGCAGTGCAGTGAATCGTGCGGTTTCACGACCCAATAAACGACAAACGTTTCTCGACCACCTTCTGTACGAGTATGTGTGAAGGTTGCTGTTTCTCATAAGCCGCGAATATACAAAAACCAAATTAAGGAGCTCCGTTCATGCTTACTATCACCAAAGGTTTTAGATTTCACATCGGAAAAGGTTGCATTGCGCAAACGACGAGAATATTGTTTGCATCGTGGAGAATATAGTGTTGTGAGTGGAGAATGCATTGGTAAAGTTGGATTCACAAGACGGCGATTTGAGGTGCAAGACTGTCATAACGTTTGTGTTCACGAAACATTTTCGATAAATACTGATGGTTTTGCGCGCTGTTTATGTCAGGAATGTTTTCACGGACATCGGTGTCCGTAGTGCAAGTAATGTACGATGAGCGGTCTGTGAATGCCTCGATAGCCACACGGGTGCTAGGTGTGAAACTAATGTTACAGAATTTTGTTCGATGTACTGCAAATATGGTCAAAATAACCACGATTGGATTAAACCTCTGGAATGTCCAAATACATGTGATGAAGAGGCATTTATAAATTTCCAACCACGTACTTATGCACTCGTAGCAGAAACGAATGCTTGATCCAACAGTAGAAGATATAACTGCACACTGATCTTCACTGTAATTGGAGTTGTAACATACATATTTGCGATACGCCTTGCTTTGACTCTGAATTATTGCAGCAAAATCTATTATGTGTTAGCGGGAAAGATGATAAGATATATATTAAATCTGACCAATTCTACAGCATGTATTGACTCATTCGGCAGAAATTAGGAAGGCTATCAGTAGCATGAAGTGGGGAAAAGGAAAGAGCTTAACAAACGTTTACGGGTTAAGAGTTTGAGTTTTATTTGTTGGATTTTTATTTATTGGACACATTATCAGTAGGAAATTTCAAAGATTCACTAAAAATTTCAAAGATTGACTAAATTTTTTTAAATGAGTGATTACGGGAGGTAAAAGTTAAATTTTACGAACAAGGCATTATGTGCAGAACGTATAGTTATCAAAATAAGTTTGGACAGAGACTTATAAAATAAAAACTGAGGTAGCAATATACTTTAAGAAATATTTGAAATTATAGAGACATTATTTCCTTTTTCTTTGAGTTCTAGAAATAAAAATGGAAACAAGTTTTAATTTATGTTGTTCTATCTCTGAAGCCTACTTTTATGTTCATCGTAGATAACGCTGCGGGCAGTGAATATACTATAAAAAGTTATTTTTTTTTTTGCATATGGAATAAGAGCATCGTGGATTCAAATGATTTTTATTGAGTAGATGGCTATTAAACAGGAATGATATATTTGCAAAGATATTTATCGACAAGCATTTATGGTATTTTCAAATTAAATTTGTTCTTATGGAAAATAACGGAATAGATGATGGGATCTTATACAACTTCAAGTTATTTGTAGATATGGTTAATTTTAGTAGCAATTATTAATAATCAACGTTTAAACAGTCTACGATCAATAAGTCCTTATAAGATAATTGAATATTTATGTACATTTTTTAAATTTAGTAAAAATCTTATTCATTTATTCATGGTTTTTGGCAAACTTATCAATGACAATAATAGGAAAAACCTTTGGTACAGTAGAGTATAAAGATTTGAATCTTGAGAGACGGGTTTATCATGCAAAATACTTGTTTATTTAGAGTTACATATTACAAAGTTTCAAAGTTTTCCCGTCAAAGTTTTTGATAAGAGAAACCGCAACAGTATTATGTTAATCAAGGAAGTTCAAAGATAATAATGGATAATTGAAACCTAAAAAAACTCGTTCTTTCCATTTCGTCGTACCTGACCGGGTATAAGACCTGCAACGATGGCAGGCTCCTCCGCTCATATGGGCTAGCCATCGGGCGCACCCCTCTGTTTTTTGTCACTTAACAGGGGCTCATGCCAGGTAGAGTGGCCTTCCGCTCGCGTGCCCTTTTATGGTACAGAGTTATGTGATTCGATCACATAATTTTATAACATAAATTGGGCACGTCTATACTTCTCATTTGATGGGAAAGTTCATGCAAATTATGTTTGTATGAGTTTTCCACTCAAATGGGAAATACTATATATGGCCATGTCTACGTTTGGATTTTGATCAGGTTCGAAGGGTGCGAGGGGGCACCATCTCCATCTGGATACCCTACTCTTATTCGTGGGCCGTAAGAATCGTCGGGTAACGACGAAGTCCCCTTAAGTCCGTCTGTCTTTCCCAGGTTCAGTTTGTCCTTTTTCGTCTGCGATTTCCAACCCTTATAGGTTACCTTCTTTTGGCGACTTCGATCAATCTTTTTGCGACCCAGGAACTCGTGAATGCGAAATTCTTTTGTAGTGAGTCCTTGTGCTGGCGGAAAGAACCCGCCCCACGACACCGCAACGCTAGCCTGCCAGCGCATTAACGCATCCACATACAAGGCCAATCTTGGCAGATCTTACCATTCTCTTCCGCTGAGGTAACATACCATCGCTGCAGCCCTGCACGGATATTTATTTTCATCTACCTATTTCACTACAACCCACATCTAATCATGAGCTCCTGCTGTATTGAAAAAGCTTGAAGGAAGCTTTGAATACTAATCAATAAGTCAACAATACTACCATTACTTTGAAACAAGGTCGGATTTTACCTGCAAAAATATATTGATTGCGCATATTGATATCAACTTCGCCGAATTAAATCAGCCCAGCTGGCTCAATGATTTATTGAGGAGGAAAAGGAATGTGAAATTCTAAAATCAATTACTACCATAAACACCCACTGATTTCAATACTAAGCCTCCGACATTGGATGTTTACATAACGAATCAAGCCACATCACTTGATAGTTGCTCAAAGCTTAAGAATTCCCAAGGCTTTGACGGCACAAAGGAGAATCTTAGTTTCAGCTATTTGTCTCAGAACTACAAAATCAATAATTTCCGACAAGCAATAATGAATTAAGACCCAGTACAACACAAAAACTGAAAACTTCGAGTTGCAGTTTTCCTCAGGACTTTGAACAGAAATCGCGTGCAGCCTCTCCTTATCCACCGAGGGCAGGAGTAGCAAAGTATGATTTTTCAAAGCAGACTTTATACGCGTTCATTTGATGCCAAGTTCGAGCGGCACCTATTTTGCGATCTCCAGCAATTAAATGTTCGATCCTGCAATATGACTCGTTTTGTCTCTTTGTCGGCTAAGCAACATGAGTTTCGGAAAGGGTTAGGGGAGGTTTGCTGAAACGGATGGGAGTTTAATGCACAAATTATTTATGCGATTTGACATGCAATTTTATATAGTATTTTTCGGCTGAAAAGATTGCAGTCTAGACCCAGGCGAAACAAGTTGGGTAAACAGACCTACGCTCATGTCAGAAGGGTTTTGTTCCCAACTTCTCCAAAATGCAGTCATCAGCAATGAATAACAACAAGAAATATGTCAAAGAGATGTGCACTTTCAATAGAAAATACATTGTTTTTCTACTTTCAACGGTCGTCATTTTGTTGTAAACTAACAAAAATGACTCAAATGATGAATTCTCAAAAATACTAATGTTATTGACCTTATTGGAAAATTTCAAGAAGATCGTGTGCAGTGACTGATTCGATGGAAAGTCCATAAAATACCAAAATCATGTGTTATTGTTGATGTAATTGGAGAAATTTCAAACGGCTATAACATCCGTGTATATCATTCGACTTTCATCAAACTTACAAAGTTTGAGAGCTCTTGGTAGAGCTACGTAAATATTGAATTTTGTTCAGTTTGGTACCCTAATGCGATTTTATTGGGGAAAATGTGAAATTTAAATATTATACTATTCCTAATAAAGTTGAGCGAATTTCGATTTCTAAGGTATTTGTTGTTGTTGTACTCATAAATACCTACCACTGTAATTTTTTTCAGATTTTTCCGATCACAGGTGTCCAATCGCGAGGGGAGGGAACACGAATTTTTCGTGTATTTCCCCTCCCTGTGCGTCCCTCAAAGCAAAAAGTATCAGACTAAGACCTGTTTTGAAAAGCTCTCATCAAAACCTTTTATTTGATACCCATATTGGCTACCTTTGATGAAATTTTATTTTTGGGGGCCACTGCCCTATTTGCAGAGACCCCCCTTAAATACTTTAGAAAATTTTTTGTAGCTGAACTTTGAGGATAGCACCACTTTGCACCTGCATAAAAAATTTGATGTTTCTAGCTTAAGTAGTTTGCGAGAAAAAGTGCTGTGACACACGGTCGGACGGACGGGCAGACAGGTCTTAATTTTAGTAGGGTTTTGTAAAATTATTTTACAAAACCGTAAAAAAATTAAATAAAGGGTTGGAGCCCGGTTGGTTGTTCACAACAGAAATCGTGAACCAACTCCCTTATCGTGCTTATGTAGAGAAATCCGAATATTGATTTTTCTGAGCTCCTGTAGTGCCCTATTGTACCACTTTTGGTGTATAGCATCCGCAGTTCTAGCTTCTAGCTAGTCTTAAGTGTTATTTAAAGCTAATTCCAGCCAGTAATTCAATGAGGACAGCATTTTGCACCCCGCTCCTGGACTATTTCTAAAAGATTTGTTTATCATCTTTAATAAAAATTGTTGGATTCATTTTCCTTCAAATCATAATAAGCATTGCGCTGCATCATAACTGTTCCTAAATTTTAATCTTGAGATTTTAATCTGAAAACGGAAAACATTGACTTGAGAACAATGATAAACAAGTTGGGTAAACAGACCTACGCTCGTGTCAGAAGGGTTTTGTATTCAATTTACAAAATGCAGTCACCCGATCGAATCAAATCAAGAAACATGTCAAAGACGATTTTATTGGAGAAAATGTGAAATTGGAGGATCATACTATTATTAACAAAGTTGAACGAATTTCGACTTCTGAGGTTTTTGTTATTGTTATACTCATATATATCTCCCTTGATAATTATTTCAGATGTCCATTCACGAAGGAGGAGACACATTTTTCATGTATTTCCCCCTGTGCCCCCACTGAAGCAAAAACTGACAGTTTAAGAACTGTTTTGAAAAGCTCCCATGAAAACTTTCATTTCATACTCATATCGGCTACGTTTGATGAATTTTTTTCAGGGGCCACTCTCCTGTACTGTTATCATCGATTCATGGCCAATTTTTTCGAATCCTAGAATGGTTACAAAGCCCTTTTGCTAGGGGCTTTCTCCCACCTCCTTAACTTGTTTCAATTATGAGCATGAATTGTAGGTACTCATCTTCAGTCATTCACTAAATTGAATCAAGTGTTCAAAGCATGCACCTTAAACGTTGAAGTTGGGAAAAAATAACTCAAAATTATTCAATCTTCGCATTTAAAACAGCCACTATTTTGTTTTACGATTACTGATACCACTAGCTGAACTGATTCTCAAAGTTATTCACGACACCTATCGTTCCTGAAATTTTCATGCAAATCCTAGCAAAACTGTAGTGTCTGAGTCGGTAAAAAGCGCATGTTGTTCCATAGCCATATGTTGCCATAGTAATACATGCAGCGCATATTGTTCCATAGTAATACAGGAAAATTCAAACCACTATAACTTCGCTAATATGATTCAATCTTTATGAAACTTTCAGGATAGATCAATCTTATACATAGTCGTTTGTGTACTGAATTTCATTGAATTTAAGGGCGTCGTTCAGATTTTATTCAAGAAAACATAAAATCGATAAATCATACTATTACTAACAAAGTTGAGTGAATTGCGACTTCTCACGTATTTGTTGTTGTTGAACTCACCAGGGCCTACATTCGTGATTTTTTTCAGATTTTTCGGCTCACAGGTGTCCAATCGCGAGGGGGGGGGGAAACAAATTTTCGTGTATTTCCCCTCCCTTTGCGCCCCTCGAAAAAAATTTTGCCAAACTAAGACTTGTTTTGAAAAGCTCTGATCAAGACCTTGCATTTGATACCCATATCGGCTACCTTCAATGAAATTTTTTTCGGGGGGTCACTCCCCTATACGGGGAGACCCCCCTTAAATACCTTATAAAATTTTGTTGTAGTTGAGCTTTGAAGAGAACACCACTTTACACCTACATACAAAATTTGATGTTTCTAGCTTAAGTAGTTTCCGAAAAAAACTGCTGTGACACACGGACGTACGGACGGACGGACAGACAGACGGACAGACGGACAGACAGGACGCGATTTTAGTAGGGTTTTGTAAAATTATTTTACAAAACCCTAAAAAGGATTACTGCAGGAAGAATTGGAGACTGTGCTGATTTCATGTAGGGATATTTATCATAAAATGAATTCAAAGCTCATACATACTTTAAACTCTCCAGCGAGTATCTGCTGTCAGCTTCTACAGTACCTTGTCATCAAGTCCTCGGTCTTTCTGCTGGACGTATATTTTGTGCTCTACCCTCTAATGCTCTTTTGGACAGCCGGTTTTCTACCGTTCTTTCTACAAAGTGCACTCATTGTAATTTGCGTAACTTTACGCAAGCGGATACAGATGAATTGTTAAATAATTCATACAACTTATCGTTGTACCGAAATTTAAATGGACTCTAGATTTTCTGGAGTACTGCATTTTTGCTGCTACAGCAGTTTTCAAAAAACATGGAAGACAACTTTCTACTTTCTGACAAATCTCTGAGATTGGAGTAACGCTCACTTCCAAGGGCCATGGGTGATGCAATGGTTTTGTGTAGGTTTGGTGTTTATAAAGAACACTTTTTAATGTATTTAACGCTAAGCGAAAAATTGTCATCTTTCCGAGATGCCTCAATCCGATCCGTGAGGAAAGCGGGTCCTGGAACTGGTGGTCAGCAGAGGATTATTCATTCTAAGGATTGGCGTTGCACCTACTTTTCGTCGATGGGGCTGTGCGGAAACATACTGACATTAATATTTGCTTTGGAGTTCTCGATTTCAAGAGTTGAAAATTATCGGGTTGTACAGGTCTCCTCAGCTAGTGGAGGAATATTAGGCAGCTAGACGTTATTGTTTCATTAATTTTCTAACAACAGCCACACCGCTGCTAGGAGCTTTACTAGAGAGTGGAAAATTGACAGCCGAAGATAAAGTAAACTCAGTTATGAGAATTATCACATCTGTTACATACCCCAACATGACAAGCGCTGGTGTACTGGTGGTCAATTGCTGAACAGCGAAGCAAGTGTCACAAGTGAGTGTGGGGAAGTAAATCTCAGCGGGCGCGAAATCAGAATGAGGCGGATACCCGGCTAGAAGCATATAAGTGAGCCAAGGCACATTTTTATAGATCAATTAGCAACAGTAAGTTCTGATGCTGGTAAAATGTTGCAGATGTCGTGAGCATATACCTATTATGCCTGGGCTTCGAACTAGTCATGCGGGAGTTCAGCCCCTTATGGGTAAGCTATTTACATGACCTGCAGAGATGGCAGCAATAGTTTCATTCCACATCCCATTCATGTTTAAGCCACTCACGAGGAAAGATTAGCAGATTGCCAACGCTTCACGAGGATGAAATTGAATGTAGTAGTTTTATCTATGAGGACAAAGAAGACACTAGGATCATATGGTTTTCCAGTTGAAATGTTGCAGCTACTTTACCACCATTGACTGACGGTACTCAGTAGGTTCAACGCTTGTCTGCATAAAGAGGTTTCCTGAAGCGCTGAAAAGTATCAAAGCTCGCATTGGTTGTTTGCAAGGCAAGAGAAACCCTGAGTTATCGTCTCGACACCAGCTATTATGTAGGCTAGGCATGATATGAAAAGTGCTCCAAACTGTCATCATGAAAAGATTTATTGGCGTAACCTATGCTACTGGGGGCCTGTTTCCAGGCAGTATAATTTCAGAATTAATGTGCGCTATCTAGCGAGCAGAGGTTCACATCCGGTCTACTGGAAAGGTTGTTTTGTTTGCGACACTTGATGTCGGGAATGACTTTAATTTTTCCAAATGCACAGATATTCTGGAAGCATTAAAAACTCCTGAAAAACTCTCGAGCATCTAATGCGGATTATGAGGGGCTTTCTAAGGAATCAGAGCGTACTCTTTTAAACAAAGCAAGTTTAGCGAAGGTTGGAACTTCATTCTTAGTCCAGACTTGTAAAATGGTTCATATTATAGGCTTCTAGAACTTGAGGTGCGCCAAGTGAGAGACTAGATCATTGCTCGCCGTTTCAAAGAAGAACAGCAGTAAACCAAAGTGGATATTCTGACAAAGACAATAGTCTCTTGAGTAAAGACAACCAGTATTAGGAAAATGCTGGTGTAACCAAACCAGCAGTAAAGTACCTCGACTTGCTGATAGGCTAGAAGATGAGTTTCTCTGAACAAACTATGACAATTGCTGAAAAGACTGCAGCTGGCGTTTTGGCTCACAATCAACTAATGGGGAGACACATCTTATCAAAGAGACAACTTCTTATAAACGCCACTTAGTTTTCGTTGTATAGTGTGCAAATACAGGGCAATGCTGCCTGCAAAAAGCTGTATCAGAAATGCCTGGCAGATGTATGGGGAAAAGCAGTGCTGCAAACTACATTCGCATACTGGAAAGTGTCTGAGACAGTGGTGCTGCTGGTTGCAGAGGTGATACCCATCACTTTTTTGCTAGATAGCACAAAAGTATATACTTGCATACATACGAGGGCGATATGGCTTTTCAAGAGCGCTAGCGTTCACTTGGCAGATATTTGAGGTGAGCGACACAAAAAAAAGATGAACCACATGACTCATTCCTGATCTGAAACCATGGTTCAATCAATAGGTTGGTGATACTGACTTCTACTGTATTCAGCTCTTGATCGGGCATGGATACTTTCAGGCTTACCTGTACAAGATTGGTAAGCCACAGTCTCTCGATTGCAAACCCTGCACTAGGAAGGGCGATAATACCACATATATTTTGCATGTAAGAGATTGGTCAGGTGACCTTGTTAAGGAAATAAGAAAGATTCCTCCAGATAGTCTAATGGGAGTGATGTCTAGATCAATTAATAATGGAACCAAGTATCATATAACGCTTGACCAGTTCTACTTGGGTATTTGACAGCTTTAAAGATGGAGTAGCTTCTTTTCTAGCCATCAATTTCGTCCCTTCCCGGTAAAAAGGGAACTACTATAGCGTTAGGGTACCCTAAGTCATAACAAAAAGAGGCATAACATAAAGTCGTATGTCAAACGGATCCAGGCTGTGATTTTAAACTGACAGTGGAGGTATTTGCTGGAGAGTTCACAAATCTTATACTATATACCTTTCACTCAGAGTATGAATTGTCTGCGTGAGAATTTTACGTATTACAACGACAAAGGACGTAGCAACAAAAAGCCAACGGAAGGCAAATATAGTAAGGCTTTTCGTCAAATCGATCTTCTTATTAATTCGGAGAAGATTAATAACATCCAGGGCTGGCTAACGATAGAATAAACTTAGACGTTTTCTCCTCGGCTTTTCAAATGAATCTGATTTTATTGCGGAAAATGAATTTGATCTCTCATTCGATACAATCTGCTCTTGTACAATATGGTATATACTGTATCGTTTGATAATTTTACCAAACCTTGCAATTGTACAAAACCCTACATTCGGCCAACTTGACGATTAGGTCATCTCAGCCTAGCTATAAATACAATGTAAATTAACAGTGAATTCTGTTGTTTGAAAAATAAAACTTGAATAACAACAGGGAAATCAATTGGATTAAATAATTGTCAAGCTGATTAACAATTATGATAAATTTAAAGTTAATGCTAGAAAATATTCTATACATTTATGAGGCACAACGTGTGTACTACAAGTGATCATTTGTATGATTAGTTCTGCTGTTCTTTATCCCCGGTTAATAAAACCTTACTCTTAGTCAGATACTGAAGCGGTATTGCCAATAATGTGAAGTTTTCAATGAGTTTTCTACAAAAAGGAACATAGCCCCATAAAATTTCTAAGGTCGTTCTCGTTACTCGTAACCAAAGTATTAGATATCCATTGCTAAATATTTTCATTCACTCAAATTCAGCTTTAAGCGAAGATCATGTTGACATTTCTTTGAAAATTGGCTGGAGCATTCTTCAGGCCAAACGGCAAAGTACCATATTCAAATGTACCCATTGGCGTAGTATTTAATGGGAATCTGATGGAATTGATAATTTAAATCAACACTGATGAAGTATCTATTATCGGATAGCAGATTAAATTAGTCTTTTATCAATGGCAAGGGGTAATTTTAACGAATGATGCTCTTATTCAAGTGTCGATAATCATGACAAGTCACTGCTCATCTTCACGCCTGCTCACTAGTACGATTAGCAGAGCATAACTAGAATAACTGGATGTAATAATTTTATCTGTCAAAAGCCTATCCAACACTTTCCAACTCCAACTTTTTCATATTCAAATAATTTGCGCGGTCAAAAACTAATTGGAACGACAGCAGTCACATGTATTTTCATAAAGTAGTCTAAGGCTCTAATGTAATCATTATTAATACCTCCGGCAGACAAACTTTAGATTAAATGCCATTACTCATCGAGATTACTAGTTCATTTATTTCAGCACTAGCCAAATCAAATTCATCGGAATCAAGATCATCGGTAAACAGCGCATTGTAATATTTATTATAAGATATTAACAAATCAGAACGCATATTTTCACTAACACCTTAAAAGAGCAGCTGCATTACCTCATCTGAGGTGCATGAATAAACGTTATCCCCGTAATCTCATAATCACTTCCGCTGTTTTCACGGTCAATCTGAGTGTATACCGAATGGCTCAATTCAGTATCATAGCAACAACCAATTCCACGATTACACGGAGCCTATTTTCTGCCAAACTGGATGTCATTTCGAGCCGTTTGAAATGATCATTGACCGAATGGCACCCTCGTGTACTATCAGGCGTAACTTAATTTTGGTCATGTGTCTCAGTGACACTATCCGATTTTTTACAATCGCCAGTATTCCGGTCAAGCAAAGTTACTTACCTTGCCGGTCGGAACTATCAATTTGTACTACTATGACGGGTACCAAAGAGTCGGGTGATTCACTTTCACCACTCACGAAACAAGGCTTAACAATCACATCAACAACAAATTTATTAAGCGTACTCGCAGCAGTCTATTTAGACGTCCTCTTTAAATACAAAGCTAATTTTAATCACGGTCTAGTGATTCATTGCTAACTTTGCTAAGGACTTTATCTGTTGGTAACAGGAACAGAGAACACGAGAACAATCGTTAATAATAAATTGCGTAAGGGCTGCACACATGTTATATAATTCTATAATTAATTCATTACCGTCATGTATTCTTCTTGGGTGCTGTCCAATGCCAAAGAAAATCTTATCTGACGGGGTTGCTCTGCAGTCCGTAGCCAAGAACTTTCTAATAAAACTAACAAGGCAATCCGGGTCCAGTACTGAGATGGAATGAAAACCATGATTAAGTTATGCCGAGATTGATCAAAAAAATATACACCTACCAATTGGACTTCACGCATCAGTGAGTTATTAACAGAGCATACTCGTTATTAGCTCTGTGAGCAGTTTTGTACTTATGGCTCAGCTGCTCCACTTGAAACAAAAGTTTCCCTATCGTTTTGGCTAAGGACACTGTAATGAACCATTCGACGACGCGACGACCAATACCAATACACCTTGCTGCCATGTGGCTTGCCATCTCATGTTGGTCGTGACGTTTGCAGATCCCACGTTAATTTTGTCGTGGGATATCAAACGTCAATTGACAACCACATGGTAGCAGAGTGTGGGAGTCCGCCCGCTTTGACACTACAAGTCGCGCTCGTGTGAATCGAAGCGAATCTTCCAGAATTGATTCCTATACGTTTTGTTTGAAGTGTTTCGCAGTCGGGAAGTGCAGCAAAGGTACATTTCTTCAGTGTGTACTACGATTATCGCTTATTAACTTGCATTCCATAAATATTTCGTCGTAAGCCTGAGCCGGTTCCATGTAACGGACCGGGAACGCGTGGGTACCTATTTGCATTGTGGCGTATTTAATGGAGCTACCCAGTGAATCAGAATGCTGTCATTAACTGTTTATCGTGTTTAGGAGCTGGTGCGGGTGAAATCACTAAAAATTACAGATTAATAAGAGATTGTTCTTCTAGGTTTTATAGAACGTTAGCCAATAGTGGAGCTCATTTGGGGGAGTCAACGGAGCTACAATAGGGAGCCGATAGTACTTCGCGATTGGGGGTCGCGCATCAGGCATGTTCATCACGTGGCGCTTTGCCCACTGTCAGCGTATCGTGAGCTTTCTTATCACAAATGTTGCCCCATCTGTACCGGGGACTTCGAGGATTTCAAGCGCGAAATGAATGCATCAGGTAGTTCAATTAATCCGATTTATTTAACTTATTTGAATGGGACAGCATATTGTTTTAACGCTGATGTCTATATGAAAATTCGTTCGGAACATCGGATTGTTGGTAGCTTGATCGGTACATGCGATTCCCGCGGCCGGACACCTGGTAGTTTTCGACTTCCTGCCGAGTTCAATTGCTATGAAACAAGATTACCTATCGAAAAAGGTTTTGCTACCTTTTTGCCTAAAGATTCACTTATTCAGGTACCAACTAAAAAAGAAAAAGAATCTTACAAAAATCTAGCTAGCAAACGAATAGAAGAGCAAATAACTTGTCTTAAGGATGGAAAACTCGCTGATACTTCGAAAAATATTGATCAAATAATTACTGGCAAGCGAGAAAAACCGCTACGGTTTGGGGTCGACAAAAAAGACATAAATATAGGTGCCGATGAGGTCCTAGCTAAAGTATCTGAAAATTTCGAATTCGATAAACAAACATGATCGATATACCTTACCAACATCCTTTTCCACATGAAGGTTACGTTGTAAAGCTTCCAAACAACAATGAAAATTCATTGAAATATAGCTTGTTTCTCGATTTATGGGAGAAGGGAATGTACGTTACATCAGGTGAAGCATTTGGCGCAGATTTCAACGCTTATCCTGGTGATCCGTTAATATTTCATGCTTCAAATATAGTGATTATTAAACAACGACCTGCGACGTCATGAAAATGTTGAGTGCGGTGGGAAGGAATAGTCACATCAATGTCCATATCGTCCTTATAAATCAAAACAAAGAGGTAATTTAGGGGTACATGTGCGCAAGCCTCATGCCAATCTGCCTCAATTGGCTAGCAAGTGTCGATCCAAATATTCACAACCCAGGCATTAATGCAAAGTTTATAACAAGTAAAAGTATTCGATATTCATATAACGTTTTATATTTTACACTCATTCATTTTTTATGTACCTAATTATCAAATATTTACACATAGTCACCGACATATATAATTTTCATCTTTATTTTCAATCGAACAGAAATGTAATTAATTAAATATAGTAGATCGTAAGTAGATACGATTAGAAAAGAAGGGACCTTTATGCAGTTCTATGTTTTGGAATAGACGTTAATAAGAAAATTGAAAGATTTTTGTTCCCTGAATGTCCAGTTGAATGTCCAGATGTATATTTAAATTGTAGATGGGAATGTTTGGTGCGAGAAATTAAAATTGGAGATCAAACTTGATTGACAACAATGCGACTCCACAACTATTGTACTTCATGTAGAATGCGTTTGATTTAAAAGACATTGATCTTCGTATTAGCTATATCGAAAGTTAAATTACAAACCATCTAGTTATTTTATTTGTGATTCGTGCTTACTTATTAAAATAAAATGAAATTTGTGCTAAATTGTAAAGAAAAGTCGCTATTAACTGATTAAAATAACCAAACAACGCTTATTTGGTTTTGTATTTGACCAATTTCTTAAGGTAGTCGACTTATATATTTTAAATTCCTGTGAATATGTGCGACATACAATTTATTTTAGGCTTTATCCAAAAGTAATGTACATAATTACGCCTAATATATTTTTTCAAAATTCCTTTTTGAAGCTGTGAAATGAACCCTTTCCACAATTAATGGCCATACGTTCTATTTGACTATGAAATGGGCAGTTTTACTTATTTTTGAATAAATTAACATACTCATCCTTAAGAAAAGGGAAAATGGGAAAAAAAAGAATTTTGCTGGATTCAAATGAGACTGATTAAACATAGAACTTATGTAATGAATGTTTAATTTACATAACCATTACTTCATCGCATATTGCAATATTTCTATTCAAAATGTAAGGTAAACCTTTATGGTAAACCATTTTTAGGGTTTTGTTAAAATAATTTTACAAAACTCTACTAAAATCGCGTCCTGTCTGTCCGTCTGTCCGTCCGTCCGTCCGTGTGTCACAGCAGTTTTTCTCGGAAACTACTTAAGCTAGAAACATCAAATTTCGTATATAGGTGTAAAGTGGTGTTCTCTTCAAAGTTCAATTCCAAAAAAATTTTATAAGGTATTTAAGGGGGTCTCCCCGTATAGGGGAGTGACCCCCCGAAAATAAAATTTCATTGAAGGTAGCCGATATGGGTATCAAATGCAAGGTCTTGATGAGAGCTTTTCAAAACAGGTCTTAGTTTGGCAAAGTTTGCTTCGAGGGGCGCACAGGGAGGGGAAATACACGAAAAATTGGTGTCCCCCCCTCGCGATTGGACACGTTCCATTCGAAAAATCTGAAAAAAAATCAAGAATGTAGGCCTTGATGATTACAACAACAACAAATACGTTAGAAGTCGCAATTCACTCAACTTTGTTAGTAATAGTATGATTTATCGATTTTATGTTTTCTTGAATAAAATTTTAACGGTACCCTTAAATTCAATGAAATTCAGTACACAAATGTCTATTTATAAGATTGATTAACCCTGCAAGTTTCATAAAGATTGCATCATATTTAGCGAAGTTATAGCGGTTTGAATTTTCCTGTATTACTATGGAACAATATGCGCTGCATTTATTACTATGGCAACATATGGCTATGGAACAACATGCGCTTTTTACCGACTCAGACACTACAGTTTTGCTAGGATTTGCATGAAAATTTCAGGAATGATAGGTGTCATGAATAACTTTGAGAATCAGTTCAGCTAGTGGTATCAGTAATCGTAAAACAAAATAGTGGCTGTTTTAAATGCGGAGATTGAATAATTTTGAGTTATTTTTTCCCAACTGCAACGTTTAAGGTGCATGCTTTGAACACTTGATTCAATTTAGTGAATGACTGAAGATGAGTACCTATAATTAATGCTCATAATTGGAACAAGTCAAGGAGGTGGGAGAAAGCCCCTAGCAAAAGGGCTCTGTAACCATCCTAGGATTCGAAAAAATTGGCCATGAATCGATGATAACAGTACAGGAGAGTGGCCCCTGAAAAAAATTCATCAAACGTAGCCGATATAAGTATGAAATGAAAGTTTTCATGTGAGTTTTTCAAAATAGTTCTTAAACTGTCAGTTTTTGCTTCAGTGGGGGCACAGGGGGGAAATACATGAAAAATGTGTCTCCTCCTTCGTGAATGGACATCTGAAATAATTACAAAGGGAGATATATATGAGTATAACAATAACAAAAACCTCAGAAGTCGAAATTCGTTCAACTTTGTTAATAATAGTATGATCCTCGAATTTCACATTTTCTTCAATAAAATCGTCTTTGATTTGATTCGATCGGGTGACTGCATTTTGTAAATTGAATACAAAACCCTTCTGACACGAGCGTAGGTCTGTTTACCCAACTTGTTTTTTTGTTGCTTTAATTGTATTTTCCTTCGCACAATATATTGAGTGTGTGCTATCTAGACTGGATAATTTAATGCTTTTTCGTGCTAAAAACAATAAAGATGAAGTTTTGAAGAAGTATTCTGATCATATTTCATATTACACGTATACTTTATACTTCAGTATTAATAACAACCAAGAAAATATCTAAATTGGTAGAAGAAACAAAATTTCGACTGCGAACAAATTGAATTGAATTTTGATTTTACTGTGTTTGATGACATTACATCAAATATAAATCTCTCATTTTGAAAATAAATATAAGAAAACTACAATTTTAAATGAATAAAACTATGTATTGCTAAGTTTAACAACGACTTTCCTCTCCAGTGGTTCTCCGCTTCTTTCCAGCGGGAAGTAGAGTGCATGGTAAGTATGCCGTCGCGAGGGTAGGGTTTGAGAGAATCCGCTGAGGCCGGTTTCGCGTCGCACGCGCTACGCGGTACCTTTGTTGGTTTGTTGTTTCTTTAGCGTAGTTTTTTTTTGGATTCAAGTCAACGTAGTATATTTTTCGGTACCGCGTCGGTAAAATTCGGGAACGCGAAATGGAAATTTGATTTTTGTGCTTGACTGGATGAATGAAGACATACGGAGTAACGTAAAATAGGTTTCTTCTCCGTATGATTGTGTTTTCGACGCGTTTGAAACGAGCGTTTAATGGTGGCTGAAAAATTGTAAATGAGCGTAATCCATTTTGAAACCCGCGACCGAAATCCTCTCCGGTCTAGCTGGCCGACAAGCAGCCACCGCAAAAATGGATTACTGTGCACGGATGGGTTGACCGGTTGGTACCATTCGTTGGCACGACTCAGCCTCAACGTCTAGAACCGATGAGAGGTCGGTTCCTCGTTCGGACTTTAGACTTAAAATTCATTACAACACTATTTAGGGTAGTGCTCCATAAGTATAAGGACAGATAGTTCACTGTTTCTCAAGAGCTTCACGGAATTGACCGTACTTATGCTTTTTTGATGTTCCAGTTTTTGTAGTGAAAAAGTTTAATTATTTTTATTATTATTACAAAATACCCTTTATTTCACGTAATTTATTTTATTTTATTACAACAAATGCCAATTTCGGGAACTACTTGTTCGCTTCTTCAGTGATTTTACTTAACTAACCTTCTATTGCGCTTTTACAAAATATATATTTATATATATATATATATATATATATATATATATATATATATATATATATATATATATATATATATATGTGTGTATATATATATATATATATATATTTATATATATATATATATATATATATATATATATATATATATATATATATATATATATATATATATATATATCTAAAACTTTTTTGTTATGACATTTGTAGAGATAATTTTACGTAATAAAACTAATCAGTTTAGAACGTATATTTCCTAAATCAGTATTTATTCTATATTTTTCACGTAGGTTGGAATTATTGATACATTCGTACGCATCTAATTTAAATGGGGTTCTTAATTTTTTTTTGATTACTTCTACGTCCTGAATTCAAAGTGGGTTATCCTTTTCGATGATATGCGGCCGTTGCGCTGATGCCTGATGTTGTTTTTTTCCTTTTCTGTCATATTTCCGCTTCTTTTTAGTGTTCCTTTAAGCGTGTTGTCACCAGTCTTTTCGTTTGGCCAATATAACTTTTTGGACATTGGGGACATGAGATTTTGTACACTCCACTGCACTCTGGCGTCATTATATTGTCTTTGACTGATTTCAATATGTATTGAGCTGGATACACTTGCTGCATATTATTACGTCGAGATCCACTTTATTCATCGCTGGACTTATTTTGGTCACTGTATATGAATATGCAATGCCTTCTTCCTTTCATTCAACATTTTGTTCTGCCTAAAAAAATACGTCAGATTGTCCTTTTGTAGCTTCTTCCCTGACGGTTGATAATGTTGTCTACCACCATTTCACTATACCCATTCTTATTCGCTGTATCGTAAATTCACTCTGGTTCCTCGTTGAATCTCACCTTATTCATCGGGATGGTAAGTAATCGATGTGCCATGCTACGAGACATTGTAACCTCCACGCCACCCAAGAAGCCACCAACATAGTTGAAAGCAGCGTCAATTAAAAGGGTGTGTGCGTCACAAGAACAAAACATGCGTCAATTATTAGAGCTCGAGGAGTTAGGTGATAGGAAACTAAGTCAGGTTCTATGCCATCTGAGAAAATTGGCTGCTTCGTTGATTTCCGATGAAACACTCCTTGCTATGTGGTTTAAAAGAATGCCAGAGAATATAAAGCTGTTTGTACTGATTTCAAAAAGATATCCAGCTTGAGAGCGTTGCAGAGTTGGCCGATAAAATCATGGAGATGTCGCCATTTCAGCGAAATCAATTAGCAGCTGTGGCTACACCAGTACTGACCCCAGGTCAACTTACAGCAACAACGATAGCAGAGGCGCTAGGCAAACTGCTAGAGAGGCTTGAGTTCAAGCTATCCGCAAAGGTGGAAGATAGACTGGACTCGTTTTGCGAAGAGATCAGTGAGCTGCGAGGTTGTTCTCATACCCGAACCTTCTCACGTAACCGCATACGTTTCGCAACCTGGAGTCATTACGCTGCAGGATGTGTATGCTGGCACCATGCTCGTTTTAGCCCAAAATCAAACGAATGCAGAAAACCACGTAGTTTTGAGTCAGAAAACGCAATGGTTCACCGTTAATGGTGGCGAACGACAGGCACCTTCATCAATCACGCCGCTTCTTTATAAAAAATAACACAAGCGAGAAAACCTTCCTGATAAACACTGGTACAGAGTCATGCGTGAATCCACACAAATAATTCACTGCGCCACAACAAAGGTGTGATTCTGAACTTTCCACGGCGAAGGGGATATGCATAATCACTTCTTCTTCTTCGTAGCCCTACAGCCCCTTTCGGGCCTTCGCTTAGAGATAGTTAGAGTATCTCATTGTCATTATCGAATGTATCGGCAGGTGATATGATCATTATCACGCTTTGGCCGTGTGTTCGTCCACCCAGATGCGATACGTTCTAATTTTTAAATCAGCACGTATCATAACTGAACGGGCTTATAGTCTGTCCGAAGAACCCTGACTTAGCACTTCTTAATTGCAAATGCAGAAAAGCCAATCATTGCATTCGAAAGCTGTTGGGCAACACAGCCCAGCTGGAAGTGAATGGCCATTCCGTTATTGGAGAAGTCTTCCGTATTCACTGGTAATAGAATCAACACCATTTCATGAGCTTCTATCAAAATATCCGGAAATGCCGAAAGTTTAACACAATACGGCTCACTATATAAGGGCAACTGCAAGACCACCAGTTGCTAATAAACTCACAGACGGTAAGCACCAGATAAACTGAAAATAGCCAAAACGGAATTCGACAACATACTGAAACTATGGATTTCCAGACCATCACTAAGCTACTGGTCTTCACCCCTTCATATGGAACAAAAGACCAACAATGAATGGAGACCTTGTGGGGACTATCGTGGACTCGACCCCAGGACTATCCCCGGTCGTTATCCCGTTCGAGATATCCACGACTTTTCGCACACTCTTACGGGGAAAAAGATTTTTTCCACCATTGACTTAATGAAAGCGTTTCATCAAATACCGGTGGTAGAAGAAAATACCTGCAAAACAGCAATTACAACAAAATTTGGGCTGTTCAAATTCCCGTTCATGACGTTCAGACTAAGAAATGCAGCGCAAACTTTCCAGAGTTTCATAGATGAAGTACTCCGTGGTATAAATTTTTGCTATGCGTATATAGACGACATCATAGTTGCCTCATCATCAGCAGCAGAACATATTAACCACCTTAACATCCTCTTTCACCACCTGCAACTAAGTGCATCTTTAAACAACTGACCGTACAATTCTCGATCGCTACCGCGAAAAATTGAAATCATCAGACGGTACCCACAGCCAATAACAGCACGAGTGTTACGTCAGTTCTTAGGTATCTTAAACTTTTATCGGAAATTTATACCAAAAGCCGCAAAGACTCAAGCTTCATTATGTAGCCTACTCGCTGATAATATCAAGGGGAAATCAACCATACTTTGGACCCCGGAAGCAGAAGCAGCGTTCCATGAAGCAAAAGAAAGCCTAGCACAAGCAACATTACCTGCTCACCCAGTACCCAACGCACCAGAAAACTGAAGTCAACGGAGATTAAATATGCCGCGTATGATCGGGAACTCTTAACGATCTACGACGCCGTTAAATATTTCCACTATATGATCGAGGAACGAGAATTCGTTATCTATACTGACAACAAACCAATATCCTTTGCATTCAGGAAAAAAATACGCAATGTTTTCTGAGACAGTTCAGATATTTGGACTTTATCAGCCAATTCTCTACAGATATCCGATATATATCGGGAGAGGAGAATACAATTGCAGATGCTCTCTCGAGGATCGAAGAAATTGAAGCAAAAGTCAACTTTCCAGCCGTAACAGAGCTCAGTCCCTACTCTGCGATGTTTCTACAGCAACAGCACGCCCAGTCATGCCAAAGGAGTTTCGAAGAACTGTGTTCCACAGTGTACACAGACTTTCTCACCCGGGTATCAAGGCCACCCTTAAGCTCATCTTGCAGCGTTATGTTTGGCCATCAATGAATAAAGACAGCCGCCTATGGGGAAAAATGCTGCATTGAGTGCCAGCAAGCGAAAATTTCTAGACACGTAAGTACTACGCCAGGTACATTCTCACCGCCTATTGGTAGATTTGAGCATGTCCACATTGACATCGTCATCATGCCTACCTCAGAAGGATTCAGGTACATTTGAGCATGCATAGATCGTTTTACACGCAGACCGAAAGCAGTTCCCATGGAAGATCAAGAAGCAGAGAACGTTGCAAGAGCATTCTATTCCCAAAGTATTTCAAGGCTTGGGGCGCCTTTAAGAGTTACAACAGAACAAGGGCGCAAATTTGAGTCATGCTTATATAGGGAATCAAACAACCTAACTGGCCTCACTCATTTCAGGACAACACCATTTCACCCAGCAGCAGTCTTACCCTCAGTACTCCGAGGAACACGATGCGTTTGGAAAGAAGACTTCCAATCAACCGTTGCAGAGCTATTTTAAGATGAACCATTAAGAATACCAACTGAATTCCTTGTAGAATCAAACAAGGGCCAAATACTGCAGAGCAATTTTGTCCAAGTCCTCCGAGAACATATCCAGGGTATACGATCTACAAGCCTAGCTCGACATGGTGCAAAGAAAACGTTCATATTCAAAGCTCTCACCACAACGCAACACGTTTTTATTCGCACTTGCTCTATGAAAAAGCAGCTTTAAATCACATATAGCAGTCCTCAAAGTCGTACCTAGAGCCGATAAAACTTTCATGGGAAACGTTTGAGACAAAAATGTTACCATATCAGTTGATAGGTTGAAACCAGCGCACATTATTGAGAAAACCATTAGCGATGATGATGATACTGAACAACAAGAATAAACATGGTCACTGAAACTCAAACCCCAAGGAATCATGCAGACGAGTCCTCATCAAAGTATACACGCTCAGAAAGATGAGTTCGGTTCCCGGATCGCTTCCAAGTTGGGATTTCATAATTCAAACCACTAGTAAGGGGGTGCTATAGCAGTAATCGTTGCAACTGCCTGTAACAAAACCACGGGAAACTCAATAAAAATAATAATAAGAATTATCCGTTTACATGCCGGCACCATGAAAATTATTACCATGTGCGGGCGAAATAAAACATATCCTTTCTTGCACGAGCTCAAGGGATACTTACCATGCGCTGGTGCAATAAACGACTAAACGATTGCCGGTCCGTGCACACACGATAAACCCTTTGATGATGGGTGTATTACACATCTGGTCTCCAGATTTTTTCCATATGTTGTAAATATAAAAGTAGACGTAAGCAGATTGTAAGGGCAGTATTTTTGCAAGCATCGTCGAAGTGAGACGATTCAATAAAATTTAGATAATATTCATTCCTACTGTTGCCATTTTGAGATGAATGATTGTGTTGTTAGTTTGAATTGATAACGAGTCCATTAACCACAAGCTTATTGAATGTTGTTTGTAGCTCATCCTCCTTGACCACTTTGAACGCATCGTCTGCGTATTTTACCCAAATATGCGGAGTAATTTTCTAATTTACGTTCAAATGCTTCCATAAAAATTTTGCTTCATAACGGTGAAAATGGATTCCCCATAGTTGTCCCGGAAGTCGTTTTATAAAAATTACCTTTGAAAGTGAAATAATCCTCATTGAGCCGTTAATTTTGTATATTGTTTCAGTTCCCTTTTCCATGATGATGTGTTATCTGTCTTCAACAGCTTTTCTTCCAAGTTTCATATAGCCTTTGACCGATATGCTGGGAAAAAGAGCTTTAACTTCAACGTTTAATTCGCCAATAGTATAGGCGGTTGCATACACTACATTCGATGTAGCAGTACCAGGCATGCCACTAAACTGGGATTGTATGAGACCACTCGCACAATGCCATACACCAGGTTAGTTCACTGTCTCATAATGAATATTTCAAAAAAGATTCCGACATCCGTAATTGGACAACATCATGTGAACACTGGCATCGTTCACTGCCTGATTAAATTTAGCACGTAGTCTTCCACATAAAGCGACCCAACTGCTGACAGTAATTATTCGCCAAAATAAAGTGGCAGATCCACACAGTAAGTGATGACAAAATAAAAATTTACGCTGAAATTTAATGTTGAACAAACCTCATGCTTAATTTAAGTCACCTAAAAATATGGATATGACAATATTTACATAAGTTTCTAACTGGATTTCTATCTGGACTACTTCCAACCGCAATCGCAATAGGTCACAACAGTCCAGTCGTCCCTTCAATTTCATGAACCTGGACATCATCTTGCAGGCTATGAGCAAATTTGCGGTCGTTTTCTAGCATGTTCTCTTGATCAATACATACTTGATGAGAAGAAGCAGCACAGTCACCATTCACTGTATCATTAAGTATACCCCCTACAAGTTGATTTTTATTTTCCTTGTATAGGACAAGCGAAATTTGTACTGCTACCATGTGCTCAATTAACAATCACAACAATCCGGCCACGATTTCAACACCGTCAAAATTCACAACAGCTTGGTTCAGCTCAACTTCCAATTGCCGATGAGTCAGACGATTAATTGCCAGTTGACTCATTTTTCTTCTTCTTCTTTGTAGCACCACAGACCCTCTCGGGTCTTCGCCCCCTGCATCAAGCGCTTTCAACTGTCTCGGTGCACTGACCTCATCCTCTAATTTCAAAATCCGAGCAGCATCTAAGTCAGACAAGCGTTTCCTCGGCTTACGATCTTTAGTTCTCCAAAGCAATACCTTTTTGGGCATCCGTTATGCGTCCGTACTATTCACGTGGTCAGCCCATTGCAGCTTCCGCAGTCTTACAATCCTTGAGACCTCCCACTCGTCAAAAGTTTCATAGAGCTAATGGTTGTATTGAATTCAACATTGGTCCCATTTAGCTTTGCTCCGAATATTCGCCTCAGGACCCGTCGCTCAAAAGCGTTCAATATATTTGCGGATGCTTGAGTTAGGGTCCTTGTTTCACACCCATAGCATAACGCAGGTCTTATCACTGATTTGTATACTTGGAGCTTTGTTTTCCTGTGTATGCAGCTGGTCTTCAAGATCGTCAAGACTGAAAAAATATTTTATTTGTGAACTGTGTTCTTCAGCGTATTTCGTCTCTTCCATTACCTATTCTCGTTATTTTGGCGCCTAAATACACAAATTTGCTCACATTTTCGATACTCTATTCACCAAGTGAGATATTTTGTGTATTTGAGGTATTCTTCCTCGATTACGTCATGTGCTTTATTTGATTCTTATTTATTTGCAGCTCTACTAGTGTTGCTTCACTGTCGAATTTCAGGAAGAGCTCTTTGGCATTTATTAATGATCATGACAAAATGTTGATGTCATCTTCATAGGCTACCACTTGGCTCAACTTGTGTAATAATGTACCACGTGTATCGATAGGTAGCTTCCTTAAGACATACTAGAAAGCCAAATTGAATAGCAATGAGCCCAGCTCATCTCGCTACTTTAGTCCGATATTTGTGCCAAAGGCATCGGTGAATTGGTTATTGATGCGGACTTGCGAGTCGTTGTCGTCATTATCATTTTGGTAAAATGGGCTAATTAGGCTAGGATGCTAAAGCAAAGCATTATTTGATACAGTACGTTCCGATCAATACTGTCGTATGCTTGCTTAACGTCAACGAAAATCTGGGGCGCTTATATGTTAAGCTCACAGCATTTTTCAAGTACCTGCTTGACTGTGAATAGTTGGTCCATTGTCGATCTACCTGCTCTAAGACCACCATCATACATCATACTGTCCGTTTGTCCGTTTGTCCGTGCGTCACAGCTAGTTTCCTCAAAAACTGTAGAAGCTAGAATGCTCAAACTTTGTGAAAAGGTCAGAAGTGATGGTCTCTCAAAAGTTAAGGTGTCATTAAAAATTTAAAAAATGTTTAAGGGGGGCCCTCTTATAACGAATGAACCCTTAAAAAATTTTTTTAACCAAAGGTAGTCGAGTGGGATATCAAATGAAAGGTCCTGGTTAGAACGCTTAGAATCTGAAATAAAAAAATCATTTTGTGAATTAGGGGGTCCAGGGGAAGGCAAAATGTACCAAAAATTTGTGTCCCCCCTCCCCCTCGCGATTGGACACCTTTGAGCCGAAAAATCTGAAAATTATCACAAATGTGGGACTTTATGAGTACAAGGGCAACAAATACCTCTGAAATCGAAACTCACTCAACTTTGTTAATATTAGTATGATTTGTAGATTTCACATTTTTGCCCATAAAATCAAAACGGTACCTTTAAACTTCTTGAAATTTTGCAATTATATAGACTAATATAAGATATGGACGTTCACAAAATTTAATTGAGATCCAATCATAATGAAGTGAGTTTTAGTGATTTCAATTGTATGGGATTACTACAACAATAACACGCGTTTATGGTTGATACATATTTCAAATTGACCTAGGCACGTTTATTTTGTTTCAATTTTCATAAAAATTTTAGGAATGGTGTTTAACTTGAATATGTTCAATTGGCCGAACATTGAGAACAATCATTTAAGCTAGATCTAAATGGCGTCTGTGCTTATGAATAAATTTGAACGATTTCATATCCAAGTATTGGATAATTAATTCAAGTTATCGATTCACGCTTTTAAAAAACTTCTTTCTAACCATAGGATGTTTACAAAGACCTTCTGGTAGGATCACACTCCTGCTTACTCAACTTGTTTTACCTAAAGTTTAAAGAGGTTATCATTTTTGACTCGTTGAGAAAATTCAACGATTGCAAAAATTTTAGTTTCTGAGAAAACTTGCTGTGACGCACGGACAGATAGATATGTCAAAAAACTAATAGGGTTTTATAAAGATATTTTGGAAAACCGTAAGAAGATAGTTTTGACTCAAGCCAACAGCGAGGACCGCTTATACGTTTACAAAAACCTAGCAAAGGAGGGAGGGTCAATAGTGTAGGTGTACTATAAAGAAGACCCCAAAAAGGAGTCAATTATATCTGTTTGAGATAAATCAACAAACTAAGGGAGATTTCTCGTTTCGTTGAAATAATAATCATACCCAAGTAACTTTAAAAGGGTTTAAAATCCATAATAATTTGAACCTTTCGTATTTGCATCATTCTATTTGATGAAATCAATCCTCAAAATAAAAATAGGCGTAAAAAGAAAAATCAAAGAAAACCAGAAGCAACCTTACAGCCCCTTACTTGTGACGGTCTCTTCGGGACAATCAAAGGCGCCAACTGTTTAATTTAAATCCTCTTAATTTTTTCAGAGCATGGTGCCTGGAGTGAAATTAATCAATATCCGCTCATTAAATTCACTTTTGCAAACAAAATATAGGTACTTCCTTTTCCGTAAAGAAATTATGACTTGAAGCTCTTCGCTAATCACCGCTTAATGTGTGCGTGCTTGCTTACCTTTGTTGCCAGCAAAAGCCACAAAGCCCAATTCATTATAAGCAAAATCGTTTCATGGGAATCATCTCATTATTAATTCAGGGATACGGAAAGCACATAAACTGAAATTTTCATTTGAAAGCGGACGTGGAGCCTCGCCACAATAGAATTTCAGGCGAACCTGCGAGGTGAAAGGTAAAAGAGGCTCCTGCCCTCCCGTAAAAGCTATTCGGCCATAATGAACTCATAATTAAGCACATCAATTGGCCATGAATCAGAATATAAAAGGGATCCGGCTCAACCGCCATTCGTATTAAATCCATCATCCGGTTCAAATTAAGACGACGATTGCTCTCGAAGCACCACCACCGCGGTGCACTCCTTCTCCGCCAAGCGTTGATTCGTTTAGGATTTGGACATGATCCAAAATTGTGACATCGACATTAAATTAAATCATTTCCTTTGATGCATCGTGTAATGACGGTGTTGGAAGTTGTGCCGGTACAATTCCGAATTCGAAAAAGGGTCCATGGACGGACGCATTGGCGGTTCGAGGATAAACTTGTCGGTAATTAAATCATGTGGATTTCATCATGCCACAGTGAGCGTAATTATATTATCCCAAAACTTATTTTACGAGTAAGTTGGGGTGTTGCTGGCTCAGCTGTCGTTTCAAATATTAACGAAATTAAAGACCTGCTATGTCGACTAAATCTGAAAAGATATTTTCTTCAATATCGGATTCTATTGAGGAATTTGAAGGGAAGACTATGATTTGATTTGATTGATTCCAAAATAACAAATAGCGGAAAACTTTTTCTTTCAAAAGAAATATTTTGGAAGCATAGAGAGCACAGGAACTCTCTAATTTGGGTTTATGCTCCTAAACTTCCTTTTGAGCTGTTAAAAAATTAATCACTTAACTGACTGATAGTTATCTGGCATAAGTTTAAACCTACGCTTCACAAAGAAATGGGAAATATATCTGCGTAAGGATAATGTTTGCATAAAAGAAAGAAGTTTATTTTGGGGAAGTTACGAGTATCATGATGAGTTCCAGAACCCACTTTAAAAATCCCTACACCTTAAGGTGATGAAATTGGGGTGTAGGATTTTATATGCCTGAAGATGTTAGAAATGTAGTGAAAGGCAGGCATGTAGCGCAGTGGATTGAACAGGATTCCCTAGGACCTAAGTTTATCAGCTGAAATCTCTTCGATAACAACAATATAACTAAAGCCGTAGCCAGGAAAAATTTCAATGGAGCCAGCTTGTCGATGTGAAAAAAAATATAATTTCTGTTCAATAGCTCATTCTATAGGGTTCTTAATATTTATTTATTTTGAATCCATTTTTACAGGCAAAATGCCAACTACAAAAACAGAAAAAGGAAAAAAATAAATAAAACAGTTAAGAAAATTTAGCAATTAATCATAAATTATAACAATTAATGCAATTTAGTGAATGAGGGGAAGTCCCAAGTTCCAATTGATTGTGCACGCGAGGCGGATTTAAAATGGGTTTCAGTACGTGCAAATTGGATGTTAAGATTGGAGGGGCACAGAGGTCTACCGGGGCTCCTCTTATTAGATTTACCAAGTTAGGGCAATCAATCAGGCGGTGAAGGAGTTTAAATAAAAGATATTCTTCAAGGTAAGTCCTACCTGCTTTTAAAGCAGGTAAATGTAATTAAGCGAGTCGGTCTTCATAAGGAACAAAGGGAATCTTGTGCTTATAAAAAAGACAGCGGGTGAAGTTTTTTAGAACATATTCTAGGTCAGCAATAAGGTAGTCAAAGTGTGGGGACCAAACTTGAGAGCTATACTCTAAAATATTACGAGCAAGAGTATTATAAGCTGGACAAAGGAGAATACATCTTGGAAAATAAAAGTATGGAATCAAAAATTATACTAAGATCCTTAATTTTTATAACAGTTGAAACAAGTTTGCTTCCAATTGAATAGATAAATTTGATTTGCACTTGTTTAAGGGAATATCAAATACCATGACATTTAGATATGTTTAGCTAAAGATTGCTAGTGTCACACCAATTTTTCAGGATAAACAAATGATTCTGCAATTGAGAACAATCCTCTACTTGACTGATAGTCCTATATAGTTTCAAATCAACTGCTAAATGTAAGAAGTGTGAGTTTAAAGCAGCAGGTAAATCATTGATAAAAAGTATAAATAGGAGAGGGCCAAAGATTGAATCCTCTGTGACACCGGACTTAGGGCAATAGATTGAAGATAATAAGCTGATCATACGAACTCAGCAAGAACGATATATTAATTATGAATTTATCCAAACCAGCATCGGAGCAGAAAATCCATAGTGCTGCAACTTTCGCAGTAAAATGCAATGATCAATTCGATCAAATGCTTTTTTAAAATCAGTAAAGATGACATCCATTTGCATAGGTTATCTAGAGCCCAAGATATAGAAGGAGATATTTTGAGTAAATTAGTAGCAGTAGAGCAATTAGGAAGGAGTTCATGTTGCTCGGCAGCAAAACTTTGCTATAGAGATTATGCTAATTTATTGTGAATGTGGCGCTCCGACAATTTAGACAAGCAGGAGAAGATAGATATAGGACGGTAGTTGAAAATATTACAAGGGCTACCATTCTTCAGAATTGCCACAATATGTGCAAGTTTCCATATTGGAGGGAAAGTTCCATTGGCTAAACTTATACCAAACAGAATTGAAAGAGTAGTAGATATAGAGGTAATAAGTGACTTAACAAATATAGCTAGAATCCTATCGGAACCCGGTTCAATGCTTCCATCTAACTTGCTGGTGAGTAGCGTAATGTCATAGGGGGTGGTTTCAAAATCAGTAGCTAATGTTGAGTAATAAAATGGAGGGCAGTAGTTTGTAGGTGAAGACGAGGCACTAAAAGATTGAGAGATCTGAAATAGCAGAAGGCCCAATAGCTTCAAAGCTGTTCTAATGTGCTGAATCTGGAATCCTCGACGAAGTTTTTAAATAATGAATGAAAGACCAAAAAGGTTTTCTTTGGTTAGACAACAGAGATTATTCTATGGAAAGATAATAATCACGCAAGTTTTGTGTCTAGTTTGACCGAACTATAAAAAAATAAGGAAGTGCTCCGCGCACATCAAGAAATCCAAACACGAACTTTACATTTAACTTTAAAAACTTTATTGATTACAATTTCTTTTGAGTATTCACTCGGACAGCGTAACGTTCTACATCTAATTAGCAAAAAACTGAAGGTGTTCATGGATACGCTTCTATTTATTATGCGAAAAATGATGAGTTCGCGACACGTGAATTAATTATGCGAAAGTAATTTTGATTACGATGGGACATGTGCCGCCGCGTAAATTGCTTACCTATTGTCTAGGTTCGGCACATGTCATTTCCGTTGCAGATTCGTTGCATTTGGGTAAATGCAACGTTTGCAGTAATTGATTTATGTGAGAATTATTTTTATAGGAATTCGGAGTAAGCGTATACATGACTTCTCCCCCTTACAATAAGAATTCTCCTGAATTCTAACCTTTTCATTACAATTTGTTTTAATGTTTTTGTTTACATTCATAATTTCTTTTGTTTTATGTATTTTATAAAAAATGGTAAGTATTGCAAAAATGATACATATAAGTATTGAAATTGTTGTTATTCCTAATATTGGACTTATAGTTTTGTAGAATTTAAGAATTTCTAAAGGTTCCAAATTTTCAATATGTTGTATGGTAATATTTTCAAAATTAATTCTTTTGGTAAAATTAAAATTATAGTCTGCTTCATAATAAAATCTGTCAACAAATTTGATATCATTGCTACTAAAAGTTTCATTTAGGATTTGAATAGTACAATTATTGAATGTTATTAAGTAATTACCGTTTAGTTTTATATATCTGTCATCACAAGAATTTATAATTTGTTGATTTTTCATATGTTTACAAAGTATAGTTTGATCATCCAATTTTTTAATTTCTTGAAGTTTATTTATTTGTGTAAAGCAATTATTTTTTTCAATGCAATTGTTTACAATTTTGAGATCTTTTTCATATTGAATTTCTCCACTATATTGATATTTTGTTTGATTTATTTCAATAACAAATTGATCTTCTATATTAAGTTCTAAAAAGTTTTTATTTGGGATTGGGGTTATCAATTTAAGGTCGACTATTTTGTATTTATTGGGAATTTTGATGGCAAGGGTTAGTTCGTCCTTGTCTAGTTGCAAAAGTCCTGTTTTAGCGTTTTTAAGTCTGTAAAAGTCTAGTCCTGTTGTCAAGATTTCAGTAGTTGTCAATAAACTTGGGTGGACAATACCATGTCGGGTAAATGCTATGCTGTCCATAATTTGGTCTAGTTTTTCTTTAAGCATCTGCAATCTTATCATTTGATCTAACTGCAGTTGTTTTACTATAATTTTTCTTTCGTTAGCAGTTACTTCTTCGTAAGTTTTTGTAATTTGATTTCTATCTGATTCAATGGTGTTTTTAAGAATTTTTATCGAGTCACTGATATGCGAATTGATTTCTATTTGCTTATTTAGGTTACCGATAGTTTTGTCTTCGTTAATTTCTACTGTTTTCATGTGTTCAGTGATTTCCTTTCTATCGTCGTCATTCATGGTACCAAAAAGCCATTTTTCTACTGTACCAACGATATTGAGTAAACCTCTTTTCTTTCTAGGACTAGGTTGAATAGTTTTAAACTTTGCACGAATAGTTTCTAGTTCTTGTCTAAAAGTCAAGTCATTCCCAAGGTTCAACCGTTTGATGTTTTCCTCTGCTAAATCGATTGCCTGCCTAAATTCTGTTAAATTGAGTACGTGAATTATTGTCCTAGCATCTTGAATAACCTCCGTTGTTCCCATATTTATTATTGTAAAGCCATTTTCAGTCGATATTGGTTGTATATTTAATGTCCCAGTTGTTGGTTTTACCATAGAGATTAGAAGCAACCATATGATGATTATGACCTAAAATAAGTATTTAATCTTGGATATGTCATAATAAAAAGTAATTGATTTGTTAAGGGTAAATGATTTAAACGACTTAAGTTAAGGTTAAATTATTGAAACTATTGAATTTTGCTTTGCAAAATACCTGCGAGCATTTTCTTCCTTAAATAAACCATGTCCTCTTGGGAAAAATTTGGTTCACAATTGCGAGTTATATGTTCAGCAAATGTGCAGCTAAATACACCACAGTCATATGCATTTGTTTGAAGTGAACCGTTTAGAATTTGCTCCTTTTTCCAAAAAGAAAAATCTAAAACCTCATCTTTCTTGTCCATCGATTCTTCCTTGACATAATTTTCTAGTAAACCTAGAGCTTCGGTATTTGGAGTCCTCATTGGATCATAATATTTAATGTATTTTTCCTTTGGGCTTATTATGGCTAAGCACCAATGTGTTTGGTTTATGTGAACTGGAATTATTATTAAATCATAGGAGAATATATCCACTTTCCGTGTCCATCTTCGAACTGCACTATATCCTGTTTTGTTTAGGCACAGCGTGAAAAATGTATTCATTGCATACACTTTCGGAAGATTATTTGCATTGTCTAGTGAGCTTCTTTCTATTAGCAAATTTAGGTAAAAGTTAATTATTTGGTCGTTTAACCATTCTTTTCCTAGTAAGGTGACTGCATCGCTCCTCTTTATTGATAAATTAAATTTCTTTACCAAAACCTCGGAGTTAGGACCTTCTTTAGCTTTTATTTCTGCTCCTAGAATTCTTTTATCCTCTGTTTTAACGATATCGTCTTCTGAATAATCGTTTAAATTTGTATGTTTTAATTCTCTTTTGATATTTGTGGGATGGACATTATGTAATTTTGCCCTTCTATATCTTGGTTTTTCTTTGTGTCTTACAGCTTTATAGTCCTTTATGACTCCAGTCGTCCTAGTTTCCTCGTAGTTTTCACGTTTTTTATTTATTTTTTCCAAATATTTTTGTTTTGCTTCGTTGATGTTATTTTTAATTTTTAAAGCGTCTATTCGTTGTTCCTGAGCATCGATAGGGGTACACTTGATAGTTGAATGATAGCGATTGTTGTAGTTTCTAACAGCCTGTTGTACTATTTGTTTTGGTGAAAAATTTGTTTTATTTAATATTAAAGTTCTGCATATCGAAAGTAATGTGTTGTGAAAACGTTCTACGTCAGCATTACCTGTATGGCTATGCGCTTTTGTTATGTGTAGTTCTACTTCCTCTTCTTTTAAGAATTCCTTTACGTTAATAGTATTTAATTCATTTCCTGCAGTAATTTTCTTGGGTTTTCCTATTTTTGCAAAATGTTCTTCTAAAGTTTCAATGATTGTTATATGATTTTTGTCAGGTAGGAAGTAAGCAGAGCCAAATTTCGAAAATCGATCTATTATTGTTAAGAAATCATATTTCATGAAGGTATGAATATCTATATTGATAATTTCGTTTTTACTGTCGGGTGTTTCTGTGTAATTAAATTTAGGTTTGATCGGTTTTCTGTCATATTTCACCATTTGACAGACATCGCATTGGTTGAGTACAATTTGTATTAGTTCCTGTAATTTTGGATAATAGATCTTGTTTTTTATAGAATTGAAAGTTTCTTGTATGCCGGAGTGCATACTTTCCTTTATGTGATACAGAGATATTTGCTTTACTGCTTCGGTTTCCGTTTTTATATCCTGAGCTCTAAAAGAGCATCGAATAAACTTGACTTGGCTGTCATTTGAGTACATTTCCCTTATTGTTTGTTGCAAGATGTTATATTTGCTGTCTTCAAGTTCCGTATAAATGCCGGTTATCCCCTACTTTATGTACTTTCTAAGGATTTCGCGTAAATTGTCGAAATCGTATTCCGCTATATAAATTATTCGCTTTTTATGAATAACTTCTAACTCTTGGATCTTATTATTTGTCAATACTAACTGTGTCCTATATTTATTTACAATTTCCTCCTTAATAGGTATATGATCTTGTAGATCTTCTTCCGCAGAATGTTTTGTAGCTATTGTACTATCGTGACTTTCCAAGTTAAATATTATTCCTAAATCTGAAAAAGAGTTTGTATGTTTAAATGAGCTTGTCGACTTTTCATCACACTCCTTAGGTTGATTAGTACGGCTGAGAAAATCCGCTACCTTATTTTCTTTTCCCTTTACGTACTCAATATCAAAATGATATTCTCCTAGTTTTAAGAGCCAGCTTTGATGCCTGGGTGAAAGGTCCTTCCCTTTATATTTAGCATGAAGGTATTTGATAGATTGATGGTCCGTATAAATAGTAAACTTGTTACCATAGAGATACGGTCTGAAATAATTGACCGACCACATAATGGCAAGAAATTCCTTATCAGTAGTGGCGTAATTCCGCTCATGACAGTTTAATGTCCTCGAGGCAAAGCACACTGGATGCCCGTTTTGTGACAAAACGGCACCAATTGCATACTGAGACGCGTCCGTTGTTAATTGGAAGGGTTTCTGAAAATCAGGAAATCTTAAAACAGGATGTGATATTCTAAGGGCTTTTAGTTTCTCAAAAGCGCTAATATAATTTGGATCTTTACAATTAACTTTTTGGTCCTTTTTCAGATACTTTGTTATACGTTGAGCTACTTTTGCGTAGTCCTTAATAAACTTTCTGTAGTAGCCCGTTAATCCTAGAAAGCTCTTTATCTGTTTGTGCGTTTTTGGCAATTCTAATTTTTGTATTATTTCAACCTTTTCGGGATTTGGTTTCAGTCCATCTTTTGAGATAATATGACCTAAGAATGTGGTCTCCTTCTTCATAAAATTGCACTTATCTATCTGGATTTTGAGTTGATGTGCTTTCAAAGTTTGAAAAATGTCTGTTAACGATTTAATGTGTTCCTTTAAAGAGGTGCTAAAAATCAGAATATCGTCTAAATAAACGACACATGATTTATTTACGAAATCTCTTAACACGTCATTCATTAGGCGCTGAAATGTCGCTGGTGCATTCTTTAGACCAAACGGCATTCTTACAAATTCATGAAGTCCGTGAGGTGTTACGAAGGCTGTTTTATGCCTGTCTTCCTCTTTGACTAGAATTTGATGATAACCTTTTGCTAAATCGATTATTGAAAAATATTGGGCTCTACCTAGTTTATCGAGGATAGAGTCAATATTTGGCAATGGGAATTTATCATCCAATGTTATTTCGTTTAGTTTTCTGTAATCTACCACTAAACGAAATTTCTTTTCCCCCGAGTTGTCCGATTTTTTCGGTACTATAATAAGAGGACTTGAATACATTGAATTACTCTTTCGAATAATTCCTTGCTTTTCAAGTTCCGCAATTTGTTTTCGGACCTCCGCTTCGTGCTTAGGAGGATACCTGTACAGTTTTGAGTTGACTTGATTTTCGGTTGTAGTCTTTATCTCATGTTTTATTGTGGGGGTACTCGTGAGTTTGTCACCCTCCTTAAAAAATATTCCCTCATACCGTTTTATCAGTTTTATTATTTCGGCATATTCTTCCTTGTTCAGGTGATCTAACTGTAATCTTTTTAGATAATCACCATGCACTTCTTCTAAAGAATTTACTTCATCAAAAGGATAAGGGCTATTAATAAATTTAATGGCATGTCCATTTAAAATAATTAATTTTCTCTCGAAATCTATTAATGTATCGAGATTATTTAGTAAATCAGTTCCGATTATGAACTGATATTTTCGGTTTTGTAACCTATTAACCTTCCACCGAACCAAGGCTCGTGGGGGTGGAGGATCAATTTCTTCTGGCGATGGAGTATGAACTTCATACTCGATCTTATCTTTTCCTGTAATAGTTGAAAATATGATTGGCTTGATTTTCACCTTATGAAATATATTAATTCGGTCATCAATTACACTGAATGATGCCCCAGTATCAATTAAAGCTACATATTTAACATTATTTATAGTAATTTGAATCAAAGGCAATTGTTCCGAGGCTAGTTGCGAAAAAAATATTCATTTAGGTTAATTTCAGGGGATGAGTCAGAGAAGGTTTCTTCATCAGATAAATTATTTGATTGGTTTTGGTTTTTAACCTTTTCAATATTTGATCTATGGAATTGCGCATTCTCAACTTCCATGGGCTCAATACCCGGTTGGAGTTTAGACTTCCATGTTTGTTTTGAACGACCTGAAAAATTATTGGCTTTATTTTGCCCCGATTTGTTTGAGTTCTGAGATCTGAAAAATTGATTTTGACCACTATTTTGTTGTCCACTGTCATTGTCTTTTTGTCTGTACTTATTAAATTGTCTGTTTTGTTTTGTATTATCCTCTCCGTCAGAATTTTTGTCAGTCTGTCTGTTTTGTGAGGAATTAGGATTAGAATCATTGAAATTATTTTTGTGGAATTTAGGTTTGAAAATTTTGACCTTTCTAAATTCTGGTCTGATACATTCATCTTCAAATCTTCTTGATCTCATAATTTCTATTATTTTATCAATATTTATCTCACTGTATATCTTTTCTAGTAGAACACCCTGACTCATTTCTTTCACTACATTTGTTAAAATTGAATTAACATTACTAAGGTCAATAAACATTTTATCCTGATAATAGATTATTAGTTCATCTGTCTTATACTTAATTTTTTGTACTTCCTCAGCCAATTCGCTTACATTGTGCACCTTTAGTTCGTTGATTTTTTTGTAGATTTCCCACGGTTGCACGTCTGGTCTGAAACGTAGCTTTAGCTGATCCTTGATGAGTTGCCAATTATCTGTTTCTGGGATGTTGATGATTGCGTTCTTAGCCTCGCCTTGGATTTTCTCATAATAGATGGTCCTTACTGCTGTTTTCGTTGAATCTTCATTGTCAATTTTGCTCAAATAGTATTCAACACTGCTCAGGAAGCCGTTGATGGTAATATCTCCGACGCCGGTAAAGTTGTTCATATATTTGATTTCCTTTAATATTTTATCGTTATGATTGTTTGATGATTGTCTGTTTGAAATTTGTTGAAGAGCTGTTGCCAACTGTTGGACCTGCTCCTCCCTTTGAGCAAGTTGTAGTTGAAGTTGTTGGAATTGTTGAACCAGTTCTTCCATTCTGTATGCGTCGTTCCGCCCTTGGTTGAAGATATTTCTTCTTCTTGTTCTTCGTCCAGCAGGATCCACGTTTTATATGGGGTTTTTTTTTAAAAAATCTTAGGCTATGTTACCTGTTTCCAAGTTTTGTGAAACTTTGTTCAATTTGTCCGGTTTAATTTGTTCGGTTTGAAATGTTGCTTTTCACTTCTTATTAGGAACTTTGTTTGTTTTACACACTTTTTAAATTAATTTATGGGCGATCAGATCTCTACAGCAGCCTCACTGCGAGTTTTAAGCGGACCTTTATGCTTCGTGTGTCTGCTCTGATCTTATTATGTAGGTTAATAATAACCGTATTAACCTTCGTGGCTTTCCCGATTATTATTTTGTTTAATATTTATGTGTTTTTAGTTTATCGGCACCTTCGCGGCACTTAACCGATTTTATTTTTAAATAGTCACCACACTTTTTCGTTAGTTCCTTCGCGGATTTTCGAACTGTGGCGTTTACCGACTGCGCCAGTTTTGTGTCTAGTTTGACCGAACTATAAAAAAATAAGGAAGTGCTCCGCGCACATCAAGAAATCCAAACACGAACTTTACATTTAACTTTAAAAACTTTATTGATTACAATTTCTTTTGAGTATTCACTCGGACAGCGTAACGTTCTACATCTAATTAGCAAAAAACTGAAGGTGTTCATGGATACGCTTCTATTTATTATGCGAAAAATGATGAGTTCGCGACACGTGAATTAATTATGCGAAAGTAATTTTGATTACGATGGGACATGTGCCGCCGCGTAAATTGCTTACCTAATGTCTAGGTTCGGCACATGTCATTTCCGTTGCAGATTCGTTGCATTTGGGTAAATGCAACGTTTGCAGTAATTGATTTATGTGAGAATTATTTTTATAGGAATTCGGAGTAAGCGTATACATGACTCGCATGGCTGCTTCAATGCCACATTTCGCAAAAGCATGAAGTCTTTGAGATTCTGTACAAGCTTCAGGACACCCAGTACATTCGAAGTCTTGAAGAGCTCGATCCTTACTTTTTAGAATAGTCAAAATATCAGCATTCAACCATGGTGCATCATTACTTTTTGATTTGTGAACTATTGGTGTATGCTGGCTGATCAGTACATTTAAATACGAATAGAATCTAGATACAGTATCGTCGCAGGATACATTAGCAAAGAAGGAGTACCATTCAGTCGCTTGGAGGTTGCTCGCAATAATTGCAAAGTTTCATCTACGGAAATTATATCTTGAAGACCGTTCAGTCTTCTTGTGCCACATGTTCCACAGTTTAACATCAATGCTTAAGGGTGGATGGTTGAAATCGGATGGAACATAAGCAAATTCAGGATGTTTTAAGTCCAAAATAGCAGACAGGTTGCTTAAACACTTTGATAAAACCAAATCAAAAATGCAGTCTTTAACGTTTGCGATGTTTTGTACTTGATTTAGTGAGCAAAGTGAGAGGAAAGAAGTAAAAACTTCAGAGAGACGGTTGTTTGACTCGATATATGGACAAAAAGACAGATTCCAAGATAAAGAAGGAGCATTAAAATCACCACATAGAAGAATAATATTTGAAGGTTATTTAGCAGTGACTTAGATAGAAAGTTTGTCAAAAAATGTATTATAGGTGGAAAGAGAAGACTGACAAGGCACATAAAAAGACGAGACCAAAAGATGAACATTGGATGAAATGGTTACTCTTACAAGCGCATATTCAACCAGACGAGTTGGAATGAAATTTGTACAAGAAAGACAACCAAGCGTCTTTGTGGCACCCACAAGGACACCACCACCGATTGATTTCCCCAATGAATCATTGTTCGATCATAACTGAAAATATTATGAAAGGTATATAGGTCCTTGTGAAGAATAATAGGATTCAGTCATGTTTCAGTTATACATATAATGTCGTCATTAGGTAATGAAGTGGAAATCTGGAATTTCTGCAACTTGGTTCTAAGCCCTTTTACATTTTGATAATATACTTTTAGATAAGAAGATTCGCTAGAGTTGGTTTCATTGGGAGCGATGGAGATTTGATTTAGGGCATTGCTTCGAAAAAAAACTTTTTCAATAATGTTCCTTTGGGCCAGAAATATGGATTAAGTGTCAAATGAAAATTAGCAGGAACAGAAATTTCGAAAGAGGCAACAATTTTGTTGGGCAAATCATCTTTGGTTAGCGTCGTAACTCCAAGTATAGGAGGAGTAAATCCTAATTTTCTGAAAATGTAGTTACTTACATCCTCTTGTGATGTTCTGTAGGATAGCCTGGAGAAAAAAGCTGGATAGGCGGTGAAACAACTTCTAATTCTGAATTTGTCATAGATGGTGAGCTAACACAATTATCAGTAGGTGCAGTTGTCACAAACTAAAGCCGGGAAAGAAACAGCTACCGATGATCCAGTTATTACCGATGAAGGAAGGTCTGTATGTGTATTGTTGATCCTATAACATACAGGAGATTTGATTTTTAAGTAACAGCTCCCTTGCTAGTGTCAACGGCAGAAGTTTCGATCGGTGAAGCCGCAGTGGGGACTATTATGTATATTCAATAAGCAATAAAGCTTTAAAGTATAAAATTCACAAACGTGCTTTATGTCAATCAAAATTCGCATTGGTTTGGGCTTGTGCTGAGATCTACAAACGGAAATTGTGGGTGGGAGACGTCACTAATCACATGATAGATGTTCCGGCACTACTTAAAGTGATTTTTGCCATTAAACGACACAAAATGAACTTCTTACTTATTGTTAGCTAGTAAACAAACAAAATGTTTTAATAAAAGATAACTTGTTTTGGACGAAATTTACTGCCACAATGCACCACTTTTAGCACGAAAATGAATAGAATAGCACCTGGTTACAAGCCGATTACTATGAATTATAAACGCAAAGATAATAGAATACTCATTAATCTTAAGTAATGCACAGCAAAAAGCACTCGTCTAGGCTCGTTGACGTTTGCGTTATTAGTATAATATTTAATACTTTGTTTTTTCGTAATATTTTTACCAAACCTTTTTGAGGTAATTTTAATTGTTTGGCGTTTTGGAAATTCTCTTCAAACAAACTCGTTTGCCTTTCATTCAAAGTTCATTAGAGCAGCTTCAGGATTTTGAAAATTTAGAAATTAAAACTATTTAAAACCAACCTACCTACCGCTTCCACCTGAATACCCCATTCTTATTTGGGGGCCATACGTGTCGTCAGTAAAGATGAAGTCTACTTAAGTCCGTCTGTTTTCTCTAGGATCAGTTTGTCCTCTGAGTCAGCAGTCTTCGTAGCTTACCTCGGCTTCGACACCGGTCGATGCGCATTAGATCCTTTCAATTCGTGAATGCAAAATTTTTTTGTAGTGGATCCTTTTGCTGGGGAAAAGAACCCGCCCCACGAAACCGCAATGCTAGCCTGCCAGCGCATTCATACGTCCTCAGACAAGGCCAATCTCGACGGATCCCACTATCCTCTTTCGCCGAGGCAGCAAACCATCGCTGCAGTCCTGAACGGACACTTTATCTGCACCATTCACTACAGGTTCCACTTATAATGACCATTAAAATTTAATAAGTTTTCCACCCTTCATCCAGTTTACTTCTTTAATAAACTGAAGTATATTTTTATGATTATAATGCACTTGTTATTACCAAATATTCGATGAAATAAGCCATAATTCATGTAAAAAGTTCATTGTAACCATACTAACTTTATTAACTAAGTTAGTCCTGATGAAAATGTAACAGCAGAAACCGTTAAGTAAAAATACAAAAACAATAAAATACAAATACAAAGCGAAAAAAGTTTAAGTGAAGGGAAGGGGAAAGAAAGAAAATCCTTTAATATTGGACAAAAATGTAAAATATGTTGAGAATAGATGCTAGAAAATCCCAGGCAGGAATTCGTCTAAATCTACTGTTTCAAATTAGTAGAAACATCATTAGAAAATCAAAATGAAACTTGCTTCAAGTCATAGCACCATAAAACAACGACTTTCATAACATTTCAATAACTCCACAGCGAACAATTTCATATTGCAATGGATAGATTGGAAGGTTTTCTAGGAATTCATATATCTAACACAAAGGTGCCGAAATATTTTCAAACTTCAGTAATATCTTAATATTACACCCATTTTGTGCAAAAAACAA
The DNA here is from genome assembly GCA_963969285.1 of Odontomyia ornata. NCBI lineage: Eukaryota > Metazoa > Arthropoda > Insecta > Diptera > Stratiomyidae > Odontomyia > Odontomyia ornata. Next base: position 171,609,313 of record OZ017740.1, on the reverse strand, counting down.
CCTCTTCAGAACATACTCGCATATTAGAATTTTTCTAAACAATTAAATCTTGAATCGCCAACACGATTAAGTTAAAGTTTAGACATGAATTTGAATGATAGTTATAACCATACTGACTAATTAATTTACAAATTTACGATTGATTTTTCTTCTTTATATTAGTAGTAGTATTTACTACTCAAAGTCAAAATCAAAAGCGCTTTATTCAATACTAATCCTTATAAATTTTAAAAGAATATAAACCAAATTCCAAACAATAAAAATACGGAATCTTAATGGCCCAAATGGCTGTTTAAATTTGGCTCCACCACCACCCGGTTGCCCCTCTCTCATTTTTGGGCCATGAGCCTCGTCAGGTAACGACGAAGTTACCCTAAGTCCGCCCCTTTTTACTTGTTTCACTTGTTCTCGGAACAAGTCCTTTTTCTCTCGGTATGGTTGACTACAATTTTTGCGACTTCGGTCGCCTTGCTTTTGTTCGACCCCAGAAATTCGTGAATGCGAAATTCTTTGTAGTGGGTTTGTAATGATTTTCCACTTTTCAGATCGAACGCGGAACCGACCTCTCATCGGTTCTAGACGTTAAGTCTGAGTAGTGCCAACGGATGGTACCAACAGGTCAACCAATCCGTGCACCGTAACCCATTCACGCGGTGACTGCTTGTCGGCCAGCTAGTTCGGAGAGGATTTCGGTCGCGGGTCTCCGAATGGATTACGCTCAATTACAATATTTCAGTCACCTGAACTTGCCCGTTTTCCAAACGCGTCAACAATTACTCATCCAGAACGAGAAACCTACATTACGTTAATTCTGGATGTGATCTATCCACAGATCTCAAATCTAAAACGCTACAAAATCCCATAGGCGCGTTACCGATTCACCGACGCGGTACCGAAAAATATGCTACTCGAACTTAAACCGAAGAAAACTACTCTAAAGAAATGACGAAACAATCAAAGGTACCGCGTACCGCGCGCGACGCGAAACCGACTTCAGCGGATTTGTCGAAACCCTACCCTCGCGACGGCATACTTACCCTACACTCTCGGTTCCCACTGAAAAAGAACGGGCCACTGAAAAAGAAAGTCGTGGTTAACGTTTTAGCAATTCATATTATTTCTACTATAACTTGGTTTCATTTTAAATTTACATTAAATTTCTTCTCTTCACTTTTTTGAACTTAATCTTAAACATTCATTTTGCAATTACACTTTACAAAATAATCATCTCATAATTTGCTTGACATCTCTAGAAATTTGATGAGAAGTGATTGTTTAAATTTTTTTTTATAATAATTATTTATGATTTGTTTAAATTTAATTAATAAATAACACAATATTAAACCGAGATACCATATCTATACTAAATTGATTAATAAAGGTCTAATCCTTTGCTAATTATCCAGTAAAAACGGGAGCGAGGGCAGGAATACTTGTAATTTTAGGGAGTAGACGGGAAATCGGATTAACTACGAAAGAAGGATTTACGCATCTCAAATAAGATCGGAAATATTGTGTTACGGCTCTAAAAACAGTGTTGTGTACTATTCCGGCAGGCATAATAGCGCAATATGCAAAAAAATAGCATTCAAAGTAAAAAACCAATAAATTTTGATGTTCAAGCTACACATTAATAATAAATTCTGATTACATTCGTATTGGGGTGTTTTTTTATTTTGACCGCAACTTAGTCCATAAGAAGAAAAATCTTATTTTTTTTTTCATGCAAAACAAATTACTATCTAGCAGGTACATTATCCAATTTCCATTTCGACGCTACTGTGACAGATACGAGTTTTCGTTAAATGGTTTAATCTTACAGAAATTGTATTAGGTTCAATTATCATCCATGTTTAACTTTAAATGCGGAAAATTCAAAATTTAGCCCATCGGACTAATACATGAATGGAAAGTGCACAATTAAGTCCATACTTTCAAGTATCACATTACAAATTTATGAACGCTAGCTTTTATTAAATTCTAGAAGTACAAAAATATCCATTTGACGATTCATTGGATATAAGAAATATAATTTTTTGTTGTTTTTAACTGCCCAAATGTACGTATTACAATTGGAATTCGGATTGTATGTCGTTAGGTAAATCACATAAATTCTGGAGCAGTAAGCTGACTTCTTAAAATTACATTTTGATACCTTCCCAAAATTAATTGAAGGAGCCGTTACGCGATTTTTGTTCAAATAAAGATCGCTTGGATACACACACCGTATACGCCAACACAACGTATGTTTTGCGTTACTATTCTGACTTACTATCTCGCCTTATAACTTCACCGTCGAGCATAGGAATGCGATAGGATTGTGAACTCAGCTTATCGAAAACTCGCTTACATTCACTTAATATCCGACAAACGACGTTTTGCTTGGCATGCGTGTGTCCTTTTATTGTTTAAACAGCAACACTCAAATCACATAATTGAACTTCTCTATGGATTTTCGCATGTCATTCCATCAGATAATTGATGCAAAGTTCATCAACATCAGCTGACGATTAACTCCATATTTTCAGGATATCCTGAAGGTTTATCAAATCCACTAAACCATACACTTGTGTACAGTCCTTTTTTGCAGAGGTCAAGTTGGGATATTCCAATGAATTGGTTTCCTTTTTGCAAGCGCATTTATATTACACCACAGGATAACTAACAAAATGTGATTCCGACGCACTTGGGTGCGTGGAAAACGCCCAGTTATAGAGGATAACGTTTCAAGGTGAAAAATCGCTGTTAACCGCAATGTATTATTAGCGATATGTCCTCTGGTGGCTTTATTAAGTTAAAAGCAAATGATTATGAATTGCAATGTAGAAGCCGTATTCTAAGAACTGCTGAAAAAGCACTTCTCGTTCCATTTCGTAGGAATTTTTATCATGTAATTTGTTAATGCTTTGAAAACTTAATTTAAACACATTTCAAACTATGCAATCACTTCAATTCACTCCTTTAAGGTGAAGATTTTGGCTGGTAACCTATTTTCGAGGGTCAATTTCATCCGCACCATGCATTCACTTCCAATTTCTAGGAACCCGATGTCAGAATATTCGTGTAGTTGTTGTGCAATGGCCGAAAGTAAAATTCCAAAAAACTAGGTGAAATATTTCAAAGCAATGTTCATTTGGTTCACGGGAGGAAGAATTAAACGGACGAATCAAACTCTTATTATTGCCCCCAAACCATTTCAACTCCCATGTACACGATCCCACACAAATCTAGGAGCCGGCCTCGCTCTGATCCTGATTCCCTCGTTCTTTGTTTTTATCCCAGAACAACAAAAACTACATACCTCGAGATCGCTTTACCTTCCCTCCTTTTTGTCCAAATCATAAATGTGGAGTTGCGTGATGATCCAAATGATGCAAATTGTTTGCCGATGGATCCCCGCCAAACAGCTGATTGGAAACGAAGATCTGTTTTGAAATCTCGAGCAATTTCACGAACCAAACGTGGAACGGTAATTTCCGGATCAACAATTCTGTGGACTCCTGGTAACGACGAAGTTCTCGAAGAGCAACCGTACCGGGACGATAACGATGTGGTTTCCTTACACCTCCTGTCAATGGTAGTCTCGGTACTTGACTGTTGGTTGCAGATGGAGTTTCTACGTTTCGAATTATGCTACAAACATGAAAAATTACAAATTTTACATATCATGGATACGAATTGTTTCATCATCCCTACCGTCACGATCTGTTCTAGCCTGAGGCACTGTTCCGTCTTCATGTAGTTTACGAACGCCTGTATCAGATTCGTCCTTGCATACATAACCTGTTAACCTTAAATAGTATCCAATGTCCAAATATTTAAGTGCTTCCTCAGTGGTGCCCATGAATCCTCTAATAACAACGTACGTTAGGTTTGGATATTTTCTTAATATCTCCAAGACATCTTCTTGCGCTGATCGTTCGTGTGTTAAACTAGTTTGGCTAGACTACAAGCGAGATGCAATTGCTTCTCGAAAATCTCCTTCGCCGCCATGTGGCTGTCAAAATCTCAGGTTGTCACCTCGGACAAAACATCTGTGTGTGGAATGGCACGCCATATGGCGGCAATGTGCCTCTCCAGTTGTCGCCAGTGGCATAGTTTTCTCGATGGCCACGGTGGAGGGGCATTTCCAGATGGCTATGTCTCGAAATGTGCCGGGGTTTGGGATTAATTCTATATTTCGAATATTTATATCCACAGATCTAAATATTTGGACAGAAAAAAAAATATTTTCTGCACAACAATATCCGCACGACAGATGAAGTCCGCTGGCACTTCGAGGACATATCCATCTGGCCGGTTGCAAGGGTTCGGGATCGGAATCACTTCGATTCCCGGGCGTAGGCGTCACATTACAGGTTCTTGTGCTGGGGGAATGAACCCACCCCACGACACCGCAAAGCTAGCCTGCCAGTGCATTCACGCATCCCCAGACAAGGGCGTTCTCGGCAGATATTGACACCTTCTTCTGCTGGGGCAGCAGACCATCGCTGCAGTCCTTCAAATTTATCAAATTCAAATTAATTAAAATTATTACATATTTTATGATTCAATTGGAAAAATGAGAAAAAAAAAACAAACCAAAACTATTCAAAATTACAGCAGTGAACTTTTATCGTATTACCTAATTCGTTATAACCTAATTCTAATCAAATTCAATCAAAGAAAACTTTATCTTATACTTCAAATGCTTTTGCAACATTCCTAACCTAAACGTTAAACCTTATCTCTAAACGTAGCATGATAAACATAACATATACCTGTCCTAAATATTGAAAGCTATTCCTAATTTTTAACACAAACGAACAACGGTATGAGCTGAGACTCAAAACTATGCAAAAGAAAGCACAAAACAAAAAAATAAACACGAATAATTTAGACGTTGGCATTCAGCCACCAATACTTAGATCGCTCCATTCCAGTTCAACCAGTCCCAACAAATCTAGCAAATGACTATCTCGAATGGAATTGTTGGTATCGTGAACTCAAATTCGGAGGATATTTTATCTTCTTATCCGTGGCCCGTCTATATATGTGATATATGATCGGGACACCATCAGAATCAAAAATATATCGATTCATATCCAAATACACGAACGCATCGGGAGGAATGAAGCCAGTAGTGAGACAAGTCTCAATATCCTCGTCTATAGGGTACAACGGCTGTGAAATCCAGGGATTTTTGCTCACAGTTACAGATCTTGCGATATGATTGCGAAGAAGTTTCAATATGAAGATATCGACTCTTGTCACTTGAGCAGTTTGATAAATTCTTGTATTCGATATGCAGTGCTTCCAATCCATCTCTGGCTTTCTATACATACCAGTACGTGCGCGAAGACACTTCCTTTCAAAAACTCTTAATATTTCCATAGTAATAGCACTCTGGTTGTACCAGATCTGACATCCATATGTCAAAACTGGTCTAACCAGTGCCTTGTAACAGATAACTTTGACCTTTTGATCGACGTATCTGGAATGAAAGAGTCGTCGAAGGGCCATGACTACTTTTTGTACTTTACTGAGCATGATTTTGATATGTTCAGTATAGCACAGATACTGATCGAGATGAACACCGAGGTACCGAGCACACGATTTATGTGGAACCCCTTCTGAACTACCCTCACCAGCCATAGTGTGGAAATCTTTCCAATTATGTTTCAGGTCTTGACTGGTCCCCTGCAGCGTTTTCCGAAACAAAATTTTGTCGCAATTCTGCGCATTGGTTTTCGATGTAGATCTGCACATCATTGGACATTTTTCAAGATTGCTCTGAACTATAGTAGTTTTCGGTCTGCTGTATAGATGAACAGATCATCAGTAAACGCTACCAATGATCGGGTCGGCGAGACGTTCAAATCAAAGCCGTTCAATAGTTCGCGAATTAATATTGAGAAAAGCAGAGGCGCAGTATCTGTTCCCTGCTGTAGACCATGCAAGACCTTGACGTCACGTATTGTCGTCAGTAACAATAAATAATTTCCCGTATAACATTTTGTGCATCATGGCGACAAGGTATCTGGGGAACTTAACTTGAACGAGTTAAAAAAATTATTCCATCTAGCCACACCGTATCGAAGGCTTCTTTCATGTCAATGAATGGAGTGTTGTTAGTGGGAAAGTTAATATTATTATTATATTATTATTTTTTGTAATTAAAGATAGGATAAGAGGATAGAATTCAGATGACGGGGAAATAAGAATTACAATGAAATTTTTTGAAGATTCCTCTGGACTATTGTAGCTTTTCGGTCTGCCATATATTGTAGATGATCAGATCATCAGCAAGTGCTACCAATGATCGCGTTGGCGAGACGTTGAAATCAAAGCCGTTCAATAGTTTGCGAATGAATATTAAGAAAAGCAAAGGGGCAATAACTGTTCCCTGCTGTGTACCATTCCAGACCTTGAACCTTGAAGTCGCGTATTGTCGTCAGATTTCCATCAGTAACAACAAATGATTTCCCGTATAACATATTTAACATCATCGCGACAAGGTATCTGGGGAACCTGACTTGAACGAATTTAAAAATTATTCTATCTAGCCACACCGTATCGAAGGCTTCTTTCATGTCAATGAGACATGCTTCAACATATTTGTTGTTATTTAGTTTCCAACAGATGTCTGAGACGACTTTCGTTATCGCGTGTATGGTCCAATACATGGCATGAACTCATATTTCTCAACGTGGGATGTTACTTTACACCAAGCAATTTCAGTTGGGGTCCCGGCTAGTCTGTTCAGATGGGGTACGAAGGCGCTACTTCCCAACCCTAGAACTGCCCCCATAAGCCAATTGGCGAGGTCGAGGCTCCCCGGATTGGTTCGGGCACTAAAAGACATCGAGTAGCGTTCTCACATACAAGGCCTACTCCTTGCTTTGACTGGCTAATATTTCCTAGCCTCTAATGGACTTTTCCTGGTTCGTTGAGCCACCCATCGCCACTTCCACTAACAAACCAACTTAAACCACTAATGGTTCTTTCTCGGCTCCTTGAGCTGCTTATCACCACGTCCACTAAAAAGCCAACTAAAACTGCTAATGATTCTTCTCGGCGCGTTGTGATGCCTATCACCACTTCCACTAAAAAGCCAACTTGAACCACTAATGGTTCTTTCTCGGCTCATTGAGTCGCCTATCACCACTACCACAAAAAACCAACTATGCAAATTGGAATCGCCGACGGGAAGGATTCTTGAACACTCCAGGCGTAGTTTACGCCTTCCACCAACACTACACGCTCCACGTGCGAATACACTAGCTGAAAGCACGATCACAAGCAAAAACTTCAAAAATTCAAATTCAAAATGATAATTTCAAATTACAATTCAAAGTTATTTTTAATATATTCAAAATTCGCAATCTTACAATTCTCCCTTAAATTTCCCACGTTGGGGGCCCCGTTGATGGTCAAAACTTTTGCACTTCCAACTCTTCTGCTTCTGAAAATTGCTCTGTTTGACCTTAGCGGCTAGGAAATATTGGCCAGTCAGAGCAAGGAGTAAGCCTTATGTGTGTGATACTACTCGGTGTCTTATAGTTTCCGAACCATTCCGGAGAGCCTCAAGCTCGCCAATTAGCTCTTGGTGCTAGTGCTAGCGAGTGGTGCCTTCCTACCCTGACTCCACAGGCTAGCCGGGACCCAAAGGCCCCCAACCGGAATCGCTTGGTGCAACGTAACATTTTTCTAGCCAGTCTTGGTGGCAAACCAACCCCAAACACAAGGTTCTTTTGGGCAACACGAACATTTGCCAAATTCTTTCGATTTTCCGTGATTTGTTTGCTTTCTTTGTTGATCATGCTGCCTTTTTTGCTTTTAAGGCTGCTATTTGCTCTTGAGATAGAGGTGTAAAATCGGCTGGATTTTCTGGATACACCTAACGCCACGCGGGACATGATTCATTTCATCGGTATGAATTCTGTGCCAGCAGAACCGACGAATCTGATAGCCACATGTGCAAAGATAAAAATTAATATCATCAGCTTCCAATGGTTCCATACACAGTGGACATTCAACCACTTCATCGCTGCTTTTATTTCATACATTCATGTCAAAAGTAAAATACTTTTTGCCTCTAATAAAATCACAACGTAGAGAATGAGAGAGAAAAAGCTAAATCCACCGGCACCTTTTCAGCATTGTGATTTTCCCCAATCGTCTAACAATTACACAAACTGTATCCATTAGGTATGGTTATTGGTTTGGATAGTTTACCGAAGCAAAATATTTTTATCTGGCTGCAGAATTTAGATGTTGACAACTCAATTTTTTCACTAATCAAATTATAGAGTCAATCGGCAATACCGGGTGATTGGAATTTGTGAATGACTATTTCGGCAAGACGATAGACTGCAATAGCCGCGAGTTTTCAATTTTATAGTAATATGGCGACACTGCTTGAATTTTTTGTGGTTGGTTTACCGTTTTAGTGTTAATCTCCATTTTCACAATATTTGTCTTTGCTTTGTAAAAGTTTTATCAAGATTGAATACCGGGGCATTTCCAATTGCCTCATTTTTTTTAAACTTAGCATAGAAATTAGCAATTTAATTTTTTTTTTGTGGCAGGGAGGTGAACGCCATTTATGCACAGAGTGTGGGACTCTCATGCTCGAAAGAAGGTGACTGGACTACCCACTAAACACCTCCCCTGTCAACCTGAGAACCCAGCCTGGAATCGTTTGACACATTACTTCGGGCCAGATCTCGTTTTGTTACGCCGTGAGGGGCATTCAAGCTGGGAGATCCCATTCCTAGAAGAAGAGGAAGTGCCAGACAAGCGATCCCCCAGGCCCAACGCCCCTGGCTGCTGTGAGTCCCTTTTATATTTTAGGACTGCCCGAGCATAATGTGCCACCTGGTTCCATTTTTCAATCGATTCGAGCATCACCGCGACTATATTATCCGGGGTGAGCTCTCCCGTCTCCCTGTAGAGGGCCCTTCGTAGCCTGACCAATTTTGTACACGTAAAAAATGTGTGGCTGGCATTTTCCTCCTCTCCTGGGCAATACCGACAATTGGGGGACCGTGACTTACCAATTGGGGGACTTACTCACCTGAAAAAAACCATGTCCGATCAAAAACTGGGTCAGATAGAAGTCAGTCTCACCATGCCTTCGATTTAGTCACGATCTCGCATCCGGGATGGGGCGCAAAGTGCACCTTCCTTTCGTGCAATTCACCCAAGACTGCTGCCGATGTAATTTCCATCCTCCATTGGTCCTGTGTCGTGTCGTAGAGTAGGCTTCGGCCCTTTAGGTAGTCCCTTAAAAGCCGCATTAGATATTCTGGAACTTGGAAAGGATTTTCCACCGTATCCAGAATATCCACCCATCTAGCGGAATTGATGGCGTTCCTGACATCGAGTGTCACCAGCAGGACGATTCGTCGCTTGGTGTGACTATATGACCGCGCTCACCACCTCTACAATCGCATCAATAGTAGAGCGTCCTGCTCTAAAGCCGTACTGCCGAGGAGATAGGTCCCCAGCAGCACGATTCACGTCAGTGACTCTTCCCGTGATGAATTTCTCTAGCACTTTCCCAGCCGGGTCTAGTATGCATAACGGGCGGTATGCAGCCGGCGATTCGGGATTTCCCTTCACCTTGCTGATCAGCACGAGCCTCTTCACCTTCCATCGTATCGGGAAAACCCAGTCCCGAAGGCAAGCGTTGAATTTGCTAAGCAGCAAGTCAGGACGATGGTGATAGACAACCCGCAACACCTCAGCTGGAACACCATCTGGAACTGGAGCCTTCCTCGCTTTCAACGAAAGGACTACCTCTTCCAGTTCCAGCTATGTGAAGAGTGGATACTCGATTGCTGTTTCACCATGGACAGCAATTTGATCAAAGCGTACTGAGATTGCTTCTAAAATGCCTGTGAAGCTGAAATTCGGGACACGTTTCTCATTTGGATTGTCACCAGACAAATATGTTAGAACGTTTGCATCGTATTGGATACCGTCGGAATGATGATTGACGATATAACACCTTGACGTTAGATATTTTTGTATACCCCGGAATCGTTCTTTGGGAGGTTGCGCTTCCCCAGCTTCAAATTTTCCTGTTAATGCTCGTCGAGGGAGTGGAGTTGGAATTCGGTGGCAAAGAATAGTTGGTTCCTTTTAACTTAATCACTAATCTTACTTATCGATAACAATTACATGGTTTATACTAACATTACACCTACTTGATCAATCAATCCTTTTTGCCACTCGTTCAGCATGTTGAGTGATTCCTTGGCAATATTCCGATTAAAATGTTGTTTTTGTTTAATTTTATATTTCGTAACAGGGCGCTTAATGCTTTGCTCAGTATCACTTCAAACACCTTGCTGATGTTAAGCAGCAAGCTTATCGGGTGATAGCTTTTACGGGTAGAAGATTCTTTTCCTTTCTTCAAGATTGGAAATACCTTAGCCTTTTTCCACTCATTTGGGAAATATGAATTGTTCAACATGTTCTTGAACAATATGCAATAATTCCTAATAGCAACCTCAGGCAAATTTCGAAGAGCTATTTTTGGAATGCCGTCGATGCCACATGATATCTTGTTATTTATCTTGCCAAATAGGAAACACACAAGTTTTCAAAGCTGACAAAATAATCAATTAGATTCAAGCTCGGTATGACGTCAGATGTTAATGTTTCATTGAACTGAAGAAAATGTTTGCCGATCAGGCTTGGTTTGAAGTTGGAAACTTTTGCTTCATTGACATCTGAAAGTATTTAATTCCCTCTCTCAGGGTTAGTATTTAATAGTTTCAAACACAAATAAAATAAAATAAAAAACACCCTGAAAGCTTACCTTTCACAACCTGAAAGTTACAATTTCCGACGTAACGAGCTCTCAGCTATAGTAAACTTAATTTGCATTCTACAAAGTTCCACCATAAGCGGGTTACACTGTATTATCAAAAGTTTTTCACTTCTTACGCAAACATAATTTTAGAGCACTTCAATGGTGAGAATATTAAAACTGAAAACACAAATGATGCAATAATACTACTTTTCGTTTGCATCGTGTGCTACACATCTTCCTTTCTTACTCCACCATCCTTTGGTCAGAAAATTCAATGTGACCTTGAAACTAATGCAAACAAATAGATGAGTTGATTTCAAGCAGGTTCCTAGCAAATTTGTGGAAACGACATCGGGCGAGAAACTTATTTTAGTCCAGCCAGGTTCGAACGGTCAAAAACAGAACGATAAGAATTGTTTGCGTTACGTTTTTCTTATCAATGGATTTGTTATGATCATTTTATTAGCTGACCTTTGTACTCTTATGGAATAGAGGAATCTATACTTTAAGGACCATATGGAAAACTACATATTAATTTTTACATAAAATAAGTAACAAGACACTGAGCTTCTTCTTCTTCGTAGCACTACAGCCCCTTACGGCCCTTCGCTTCCTGCAACAATCGCCTCTAACTCTCTGAGTCCATTGACCGCGTTCTCTAATTTTGAAACAGCGTTTCCTCCATTTCCTCACTGGCCTCCACGCTTCAGTTCTCCCAACAAATATCTTTTTGGGTATTTGTTGTTTGTCCATACGATTTACATGGCCAGCCCATTGCAGCTTCCGCAGTCTTATAATCATTGAGACCTCCGGTTCGTCAAAAATTTCATACAGCTCATGGTTGTATCGAGTTCGCCATTGATCCCCGTCTAGCTTCGCTCTAATTATCCGCTGACGCTGAGCGACCTTATAATTAATATTTGTAAAAATGGGGGGAGGGGATTGGGGCATTCTGACGTCCCTCCGTCTAGGGCTAATAATAACTTTTCTATTCTGTGCTAGATTTTTCAATAATATTAAAAGTTTACAGCCAGCAGCAACAACGGACGAGGTACACAATTTTGCATCTAGTGAAGGCACTCAAAATATTCTCTAGCTCCTTAATTCATTTACGATAAATGTCTCCTTAAAGTAAGTAAGAATTTCAGGAGCAATAATCTAATAAAACTTTCAAATATCTCACAAAGTCTTTTCAACTTCTTATTCCATTCGAACATAAATTCAATGTTAGCCCTGCTCTGGGTCAAACTTAAATATCACAGTTCAGCAGAAGAGAGGAATCTGCTGTTAAATCTGAACCCGTTCGATAACGAAAATTTTCTAGTCCACTTCAACGCCTATCCGTGAAAATATTCATCCTCTCATGCTTAAAATAACTGGGCTGTAGCGCTTATGAAAGCAATCCTCCGTGAATTCTTTTAAGATGCTCGGCTGCCCGAACCATGGCAAACAGTCTCGCAACGGCTATAAACCAGCCCAAGTTAACGCGAATAGGAAAGCCATTCGAACATAATAGACCATTCAACTAGGAAGAGAAATTACTCATAATGACATTAGTGACAGAAGCAATTTCGACCAAACAATACAGGATGTCATCTCGCTCAAAAAGTAATTAATTAAGTTCCCCCCGCAAATCCCTGGGCCCGCCATTCGCAATCGCCACGATGGCTTTCAACATCAGTCACTCGTTGTCGTTACAAAGAATGGACCATATTTATCTTCTGGCACCCACGCCGTATCACCAACTCACCCATATGCCTTCGCCTTTGTTTTTTGGTCCGATTAAACTTTTAGTGGGATTAGTTTTAAGGATTAAGCACTTTCAACGGGCACTTTTGCCACTGAGCCGCTGTGTAGGTACATGGAAAAATTCGTCAGGCATGAGAGTCTTGTTCGTGGGGATCTTAATCAATGTGAAGGAGCACTTGAGCAGTCCATTGTTAATTGGACTTTTTTGGTCGGTTGAAGGACAAGACAAGATATTTGCCATGAGGTTTCGAATCAACTTAAGTATTCCGCACATCTTTTTGATAGCTAGTTGTCAAAAGGCAAACGAATTGTGGGCTGATGGATCGATAATGATTTCGAAAATGATTTACGGGGAAGCACGTCACTTTACACTCTAGCGGGAGGGAAAACGGTTGACTTTTGGCATTAAGGATTTTAAATTGGCTTTACTGTAACCGTTAAGACATATTCTGAAACCCGACAATATTTACTTATAGTATATGTTGTTTTACTGTTCGTTAAAGAATCGAAATTACAGAAGTGAAGTCAATAGCATCCCGAATATGCAGTTTTATTGTTGCAAAGAAGAAAATAAATGGTTCAAGTGATTACTAAATGCGTACTAAATTGAAGTTTAAGTATCGAGAATCAAATAAACCAAACCACTCTTTCCGCGAAAGAAATTTACTTTGACTTGCGAGCAAAGAAAAATTTTACTTAGTTGAAGTAAATAATTATGCAGGCATGTGTTTTTTGGTTGTATATAACTCCTTGTTGCCTATTATGCTTAGCCAATATAAAGTTTTGGGAGCTTCATGACGATTTTTCAATCAGTCCTCAGACGTTTTGATATACAGGTAAGTTACCATTCAAGCAAAGTAACTTAAATATTGGCTTGCAGAAAATCGAAGCTGAATACAAACGTGCGATTCAATTTGTATGCTTCTCGCGAAGCAATTCCTCTATCGTGAGTTTTAGCCATGCAGGTATATTCAGTCGAGCAGCGTAAGTAGTCTTTAGTACTTAGATGGAGGCCAATAGTTAATATGTGCATATATGAATGTGTTTACTACATATCCCATATCCATATGTTTGATAATGACGTTATTTGACCGAAATATTTTTATATAACTAAATATCAATTTTTATAAATTGAAGCCAAACAATCATTTAGACTACCTACCTTTAATTTTTGAGCAAAGGATAAATAAATTGAGCTGTTATATTCAAATAGTCAAACCATTCAAATTATGATCCTTTGAATCATTTGGTGCTTTAATGCCGACACGTATGATGATTTGATTCGTTTTTTTTTTTGTAATTCATACAGAAATATAACATCGTCTACTCCAGCCACAGATAAAACTTTCTCGAATACATTGATCAAGCCTATGTGGACGTTTAATAAAGTAATTGTGCAGAGCCACTGGGAAGAAGAACTGCACAAAACCATTGAATTATAGAGAACACGGATGCGCAACGAAATTCACAAGGGTGAGAAGGCCGGATGTCAGAAAAGATAATCCGGGTGTTGAGCGATATTCTCGTGTGAGAGTCGAGACAGAAATCGCCATTATTCGTCATGGACGCCCCGCACCATTTTCGTTCATTGGTAAACAGGTAAAATACATTTGTGTAAAATCAGAGTTTCTTTGACTTAAAAGAAATTTCAACAGTCATCGTAAAGGAAAAGAAAGAGGAGTATGCGAACGATTTAGAAATCGGTGAATTCACATTCAACTCGGTATTGCATAGCGCCAGCATTAAAGACAGCGATAGTCGTCAAAACATCGCAACAATATGGCATAGACGCGGGAAATCTGGCCACAGAGCGCACACATAGAAAAACTAAAAACATCAGTTGTATACTTATTGCTGAGAAAAGATTTCGGAGAGTTATGTTAGCGTTTGCTAAGGATTCAAACAGTAACAAATTGTAGTGACATCAGTATACCAGAGATGTGTCGTGTCGGTTGTTTGCTTCTAAACGCGGGAGAAAATTCACTTCCCATCCATCCACCTTAGAGTGCAGTGCGTTTAGTGAGTGATTGTGCCGGAAAGTTAACTTATGAAGTCAAATAAGAACCACACTTTAAGTAAAATCAATTTTTCATTTTTGCGATTTCAAATGAATTCCAATAAGGTTGGTAAATCCCCCAACCAACTAAGATTTGAGTACAGTTAGATACAGTTATCTAAAGTACAGAATAGTGAAACAACAAGTAAAATCAAAACTAGTTCCTTAGAGCTCGCCCGTTACAGGTAAGAGTTTTCACTTAGTTAAAGATATAATGGAAGACCAAACAAATAAAAAAAGGTACCGCCTGACCCTGGGCAAAGGAAGGATACAGTATTGAGGAAAATCAATGAGGAAACAGACGCCAAAAGAGCAAAAAGGAACATCAAAGGAGACACCACGTATAAGGTCAATAGCCTCAATCCAAATGCTAACGATGATTTCAACGAACCAATGGACAAGGCTGAAACGGGAAAAACTAGTGAACTTACTAACGGTAAACCATCTAGCACTCCTAAAAACAAAGAGAAAACAAAATTAACAGAAACACCACCAACTATGCCAACGCCGATGGAGGACATCGAAAACTTTATGTCGGTTACACTCAACAAGACGATCAAACCCAAAAATACGATAACCTAGATTCTAAAAGATCATATGGCTGCAATAAAGGGCAACGGAAATCAAAACACCGAACCAGCGAGAACTGGGAAAAACAACAACTACAACAAAAACGACTACAGGAAAAAATTCTTTGTCCTAATGGACCTATCAAAACTAACGAGAAAATGAGGCTCACTCCAATGTCCTTCTGCTCAATGAACAAAAGTATGAACATAATGAACATAAAGGACATCAAGCAAGTAGGATACAACAGAATAAAACTAATGTTCAACAAACCCGAGGAAGCCAATGAAAGGTGTTTTACTAAACATCACAGAAGAAGAAATAGCCAAAAACGGAACTCCAAGTAACTCTTATGGCATACAGCGAAAAAATATGAAAATTATGAACGTGTACAAGATCAAAAGAAGAGATCCAGAAAACAGAGAAAGGTTCATACCAACACAAACAGTTAAGGTATCATTCTCGGGAGATGAACTGCCGGACGAAATCAGATTAGAATACCTGAACATGCCAGTAGAGTTCTACTACCTTAGACGAAAACAATGTGTAAAATGCCTCAGACTGGGACACACTCAATATTTCTGCAATGAATTTCAAGGAGATAACAAAAGATGTTCAAAATGCGGAGACAAAGAATGCCTAGACAAGGAATGTAAAAACATAAAATGCTTCTTATGTGGAGACCTAAGTCACAGTGCTATGGACAAAACCTGCCCCAAATGGATAAATTACGTTATGGAGGTGAAAGTCTGTTCCATAAGAAACGTAACCCTCAAAAAAGCCAGAAATATCTTAAACAACAACAACAACCAATTCGAATTGCTGAAAGACAACGAAACCATGGATTCAGTTTTCCTTCTCCTATCAAAATCCAAATTAACGAATAATAGAAACTCGAATAATGCCATAATTAACTAATGCTAAATAAACCTTACACCAAAACCACAAGAACACATAACACAAAGTCAGCCAATCAGACATCAAATTTTCCAATGAATAGTCATTTACTACTACAATCAAACAACACGCTAATGGAAAAAAAACACATCAGCAGAAAATATTTTCAAATCAGCTAATCAAGTTACACCAATAGAGAAACTAGTTAATCTATTACACAACAACTGCAAAAACCAAAGTAACGCTAAGTACTTACAAATAGAATCCAATTTAATTAAGGAAGCAATACAAACACTATCTGAAAAGACCTAACACCAACAAGTTACAATATACAATATACAGATGACAAATAGTAACACTTAAAAACATGAAAGATTATAAAAATATCAAATTTCTCCAATATGACATCCAAAGCATTTCCAAAAATAAAGATACACTAGAGTACATTATGTATAAAAACAAAATAGACATTGCACTTCTACAACAAACACTTCCAACAAAAAAATCACCCATCGTAAGAATCAAAAACCGCCAACTAATAGACAAAATAAGAACAGAAAAAGAAGGAGGGGGAGTCTCCATAGTAATTAATAATAAAATAAATTTTATAGAAATACACGATCAATTTCACTAACAACCTTGCAGAAAACATGAAGAAGATCAATGAATTAATAAAAACCAACCAGGTAAACGCGAAGAACTTCAAACACAGTCCAAAACCATGGTGTCAAAAGAGATAAACATCCTATGGAGGAAAAAAACAAAAGCTTGGACAAAGTTCCAAAAAATGAAAACCAACCAAAACGAATCAAAATTTCTAGAGATACTAAATAAATGGAGAGAAACTGTAACTAAAGCAAAAAGAGAACTGTGGGACCGAAAAATGAATAACATAAACCAAAGTGGAGACATAAAACAATTTTGGAATTTGGTCAATGCAGTCAGAAACAACAACAACAACAGCCCAAGATCGCAATGGGACACCGAAAACAATGAAGACTTTCTCAAAATAATAAAAAATAAACATCAAACGCTAAATACCAACTGGACTCCTTACATGCCCAATGACATAGAACCAGCTGAACATTTTGAAATACACGAACTGCTCATAGTTCTAGATAAACGTAAAAAAAGATCGTCTCCTGGCCTGGATGCAATTGACTACAATATTATAAGCTCCCTAACCATTACAATAGATCAGCTCAACTAAATTCTATAAACGACAGCTTCAAAAATAACAACATACATAATGAACCAAGAGACATCAAAGTCGTACCCATCCCCAAGAAAAACAAATCAAATCATAAAATAGAAAGTTATAGACCTATTTCTCTCATAAGCATTTCGCTGAAAATAATTAACTGCCTAATCAAACAAGTTGGGTAGACAGACCTATGCTCATGTCAGAAGGGTTTTGTACTTAACTTACAAAATGCAGTAACCAGCAACGAATAAAATCATGAAACATGTCAAAGACGATTTTATTGGAGAAAATGTGAAATTCGAGGATCATACTATTATTAACAAAGTTGAACGAATTTTGACTTCTGAGGTATTTGTTATAGTTATACCCATAAATATCTCCTTTGATAATTTTTTCAGATTTTTTCGATCACGGGTGTCCATTCGCGAGGGGGGAAACACATTTTTCATGTATTTCCCCCCCTGTGCCCCCACTGAAGCAAAAACTGTCAGTTTAAGAACTATTTTGAAAGGCTCTCATAGAGAACTTTCAATTGATACTCATATCGGCTACCTTTCATGAAATTTTTTTTCAGGGGCCACTCTTCCGTACTGTAATCATCGATTCATGGCCTATTTTTTCAAATCCTAGAATGGTTACAAAGCCCTTTAGCTAGGAGCTCTCTCCTGCCTCTTCGACTTGTTTCAATTGTATGTACTCATCTTCATGATATCTATCACTCCTGAAATTTTCATGCAAATTCTAGCAAAGCTGTAGTGTCTAAGTCGGTAAAAAGCGCATATGGCTCCATAGCCATATGTTTCCATAGTAATATAGGGCATATTGCTCCATAGTAATACAGGAAAATTCAAATCGCTATAACTTCGTCAAATACCATTTAATCATTATGAAACTTTCAGAAAAGATCAATCTTACAAATAATCATCTCTTTGCTAAATTTTATTGAGTTTAAAGGTACCGTTTGGATTTTATTCAAGAAAACACAAAATCGATAAATCATACTATTACTAACAAAGTTGAGGGAATTTCGACTTCTCATGGATTTTTTGTTGTTGTACTCATTAAGGCCTACATTCATGATTTTTTTTCAGATTTTTCGGATGGAAGGTGTCCAATCGCGAGGGGGGTACGCGAAAAGTTCGTAAATTTCCCCTTCCCCTGCCCCCTCGGTACTTATAAGGCAATTTTAAAACTTGTTTGGAAAAGATCTCATTAAGACCTTTCCAATGACACCCTACTCGACTACCAATGGTGAAATTTTTTTTTTGAGGGGTCACCTCCCTATACGGGGAGACCCCCTTAAACGCCTTTGAAAAATTTTTCCACCCTTGAACTTTCAAGAGGTCACCACTTCTGACCTTTCTACAAAGTTTCATGGCTGCAGCTTCTATAGTTTCGGAGAAAAAGTGCTGTGACATACAGACGGACGGACGGACGGACGGACAGGCGGACAGACGGACACAGGTCGTGATTGCAATAGGGTTTTGTATTTTAGTACAAAACCCTAAAAAAGGAATTGCTAGTGACATTAAATACCATAACATCCTGAGCAATTTCTGTTTTGCTTACAGAAAAGGAAAGTCGGCAATCTCATGCATAAACACTGTAATACACCTTCTCAACAAAGACAAGAAAGCGAAAAACATCATGATTATCAACTGGTTTATTTCTAGTGCGTATGAGAGAGTAATTATTCCGGAACTTTACAAAATCATGTCCACCTTCAACATCAAGAATGATTATATCTAGTGGATCTTAAACTTCCCGATGTACAGGAAATTTCATCTAGGCAAGGATTCGACCGAAATTAACAATGGACTTCCGCACGGGGACGTACTAAACCCGCTCCTCTTTAACCTCTACACATCCAGCCTCCATAAAATCACAGACAGTCAAACTACACTCATTCAATTCGCGGATGACTTTCTTATCATAAGCAAAGGAAAAAACAGACCAAACAACCTCAATAACCTACAAACAAAATTCAACAAGTTTACAGAAGTATGTAATAGGCTAAACCTCCCACTGAACTTGGAAAAGTCGAAAGCCGTAGATTTCTGCACTAACAAAACTCACCCCAACAAAATAAAATATGGAAACAACTATCTAGATTGGGTAAAAAATTTCCACCTTCCTAGGCAGAAACTTTAATAGTCAAAATCAATTCAACGAATTGTACCATAAGTCTCTTAGTAAAGCAAACAAAACAATCAACAAAGCTTTCAAGATCAGCTCCCCCAAACATGGCCTTACCCCCAAAAGGCATTAAACACCTTAAGTCTCTAATAAGACCGGTAATAGAAAGCAATCTAACTAACATTGTTCATGCTCCAAATTACTTTCTAAACAAAATACAGTCTGAAAGCCAAAGCCATAAAACGATGTCTCGGGGTCCCTACAACCAAGCCAAATATACTAGCGCTTGCTCTAGCCAAAGAATTACCAGCCAGACTAAGAGCTGAACAACTCCTGGCCAAAGAAATAGGTAAAAACCTATACCGAGAAAACCAAAAAAATTCGAACTATGCCACAGTATACAAAAAACATGTCGACATCTATAACAACACCTGTTTGGGTTCTGCACAGCCAAACCCGCACAACATAAAATTACAGTCTAATAGTTTCATGCACAACATCCCCAACAACTACAAGACAATAAACTATGAAAACATCAACAACTCGATTGAAGCAGTGTTACAAAACCTCACAAGTAACAAAGCTAAAGTATATTTCACAGATGCGGCAAAAAACAAACTAGGTACTGGCATTTCCATACACTGCTATAACTCAAAAAAGATACTAAAAACCTGCTTAAACACAGACTCAACAGCCGCGAATGCAGAACTAAAAGCTGTTCAGGAAGCTATAAACTACGCGGAATCTGAGCCCAATAGTACCATAGCCATTTTCATCGGCTCCAAAAACACAATAAACGAGATCATAAACAACACAAATCACAAATTCATCACAGAAAAAATCAGAAAAACAATCCACAATAGACGTAACTCACTATTACTCTTATACTGTATACCAAAAGTGGAAAAATTTCACAGCCCCGAATTGGTTGACAAAGCAGCTAAACTGGCCACAATCGAAGGCGAAGAGGTCGACTCATTTCTTGAATGGGTCGACTCTATCAAAAAGATTAATGACTCCATAAACATAGAATGGCATAAATACTACCGAAAAAACATCAAAAACCTAGCATACAGCCCCTGCCACAAACTGACCTCATTTTCAGAACCAAATCATGGTTCCACGATTTCACACCAAACAGCAACACGCAAAAACAAATAAACCTCCTCAACAGAGCCTACAACCACAAAAGATTAAAAAAAGCAAAAATAGTTCCATCCCAAGGATGTAAGTGGTGCGACGTAACAGACGATCTTGAACACAGAATTTTAAACTGTGAACACTTTGAAACTCTAAGGAACAAGTATGAAATTTTTCCAAATAACTAACCCATAGCAAAATTTTTTACGAAAAACAATGAAAAATCTACTAACCATTCCAAACGGGTAATAGCACACTAACACAGTAAAATCACAAAACTAGTAAAGAAAAACTAGAAAAAAGAACTATACTACCATAAGTCCCTAGAGGATATTAATCGATACATCGGTGGCTTGTGCGCTTAAGCCATAGCCAATACACACCTAACATAGGTTAGGTAGAAGGAAAAAAAGGGAGAAAATTCAACGAGAAATTGTGAAATTTTCCACGTTGAACACAAAACATGAGGTGCAGTATGGCTGGAAACAATTTTCGCTGCTATTTTTATATAAAAAATTAATGAAAATACGTAAAATCTGCATGCATGCGCTTAGAAATAATATCGCCAGGTTAATGCTGAAAAAACGACGTCAAATGAATTAGTTGCATCAATGAGACGGCCACCGAGACAAATGGGAACCGAGAATGCAGTAACCATTGCTAGAATGATTGCTCGGACTTAGCAACGTGCATGGAATCGAGATCTAAAACTGGATCATCGCCTTCATCGACACCTGCTACATCTTAATCATCATCGTTCTCGACAGCGAGGAAAAACATGCCCACGATTTCGCAACACAGCTTGTCAAGTACGCATAATTTTTTTTATTTAATACTACAGCTCCTTTCGGAGCACTGCTTGCACATTTTGTCATCTTAATACTTTGTTTTTTTTTCTTTTGTGGTAGGGAGGTAAATGTCATTTATGCACAGAGTGTGGGACTCCCATGCTCGCAAGAAGGCGACTGGGCTACCCACTAAACACCTCCCCTGTCAACCTGAGAACCCAGCCTGGAACCGTTTGACACATTACTTCGGGCCAGGTCTCGATTTGTTACGCCGTGAGGCGCCTTCAAGCTGGGGATCCCTTTCCTAGCGTGAGGGAAGAGGGGAAGAGGAAATGCCAGAAAAGCGATCTCCCAGCCCCAGCGCCCCCGGCTGCTGTGAGTCCCTTTTATATTTTAGGACTGCCCGAGCATAATGTACCACCTGGTTCCATTTTTCAACCGATTCGAGCATCACCGCAACTATATTATCCGGGGTGAGCTCACCCGTCTCCCTGTAGGGTTCCCTTCGCAGCCTGACCCATTTTGTATACGCAAAAAATGTGTGGCAGGCATTGTCCTCCCCTCCTGGGCAAAACCGACAATCGGGGGACCGTGACTTACCAATCTAGTGCAAGTAAGACTGAAATGCTTTGCTTGGTGTCTCCTTTAAATCGCTCCAATATCTAAAAATCACGACCAGCATAAGAAGAATTTTTTTCGTTATTTTCTATTCAACATATTTCTACATTTAATTGATTTTTATTCGATACTTTTATCAATCTATTCTTGTGCTTTATAGTTTTTAGGGTTTTGTACTAAAATACAAAACGCAATTGCAATCACGACCTGTGTCCGTCCGTGCGTCTGTATGCCGCAGCACTTTTTCTCTGAAACTATAGAAGCTACAGCCATGAAACTTTGTGGGGAGGTCAGAAGTGGTGACTTCTTGAAAGTTGAAGGATGAAAATTTTTTTCAAACGGTCTTAATGGGGGTCTCTCCATATGGGGAGGTGACCCTTTAAAAAATTTTCACCTTTGGTAGTCGAGTAGGATATCATTGGAAAAGTATTTTCAATACAAGTCTTAAAATTGTCTTATCGGTACCGTGAGGGGTAAGATCTTCACGCGTACCGTCTTCGCGATTAGACACCTTTCATCCGAAAAATCTGAAAATAATCGTCGATGTAGGCCTTTATGAGTACAACAACAACAAACACACGAGAAGGTGAAGTTCCTCAACTTTGTTAGTAAAAGTATGATTTATTGATTTTAAATTTTCTTGAATGAAATCTTGATGGTACCTGAAAGTTTCATAAAGTTCAAATGGTATCTAACGAAGTTATACTGGTTTGAATTTTTCCGTATTAGTATGGAAACACATGGCTATGGAACAATATGCGCTTTTACCGACTCAGACACTACAAGTTTGTTAGGATTTGGATGAGAGTTTTGGAAATGATAGGTATCGTGAATTTCCTTGAGAATTGGTTCAGCTACTGGTGTCAGTAATCGTAAAACAAAAAAGTGGCTGTTTTAAATGAAGAGATTGAATAACTTTTAGTTATTTTTCCCCAACTTCAACTGTATTAATCGAGCAGTCACCTAAGCAAACTGCCCGAAAACCGTCAAAATACTGTTCCGAAATTTCAATTGAAGCTTTGAAAAATTTAATCACTTATAGTTAAATTTTTGTAAATTATAAAGTTAAGAAGGAAAAAAGATTTTTTAATTTTTTTATTATAAATATAAATTTATATATTTTTTTATATATTAAACGTACATTTCCTCTGCATTGCCATACTTCATGAGATTTATCTTTTCATTATGATTTAACTTTTCTATATATTATTTTTTTTATTAACTTAATAACTCAAATCTGCAATTGAAAATTCCAACATAAGAACACTGATATAATACAGCCATCCACGGATTGCATTCCCAAATGCAATCTACAGTGGTTGAGCAAGGGGCTCGTCTTCATCTACCTTAGCGACGTGACGATAGGGTAGACGACGGACAACCAAAGAGGAAAATCTGCTTTGGCGCCAGAAAACCACCATTGCGGCATGCAGATTACGCTGGCATTGGAAAGGAGGCGAGGAGTCTGTTACGAATCGTCAACGCAAACACGTCGCGACTCCCGAGTCCCGAGTGGCCTCCGACTTTCCGACTTCTTGGGAAAACCGCTACCGGGAGCGATCACGGTGTTAAAACGTTACACAAAAGAAACTTAAAGAAATTAGCCTTGAAGCTGATTAAATAAATTGTACTTCCTCGTACTTAGTGCAAATATTTGCGGGTACTTAATCATCTTTAAGACTTACGAGGGCAGATTTTCTTATAAAGAAACCTAGTCTAAACTCATGTGAATATTTCAAGGGTTTCAATTCGTGGCGCATAGTTGATAGTGCAGAGTTTTGGAAATTGGAAAAATGCAGTGCGAAAGGCAGTCTGCTTGAGATCGCCACTGAGCGTGGACGCCGCGAGAAAAGAAAACAGAAGCGCACATCAGTACGTCATTCGTTGTGATTGTTTCATTTATTTATTCGTCAAATACTGGGAAAATCCCGGGAAATAGATCGGAAAAGCAGTGTTGAAAGTGGTCTGCAAGGTATTTTCCTTGAGTGTATGGCCCCGGCGTGCATTCGGTAACGTGAAATGTGTTTGAATATTGTGACGGTCGAATGTTGCTCCCGATAGCGATGGTAAAGTTCTCATGTCGAAGCTTATTTCCGACGAATGAAGGCAGATAGAATTTGTCGGGCAAAGTAGCACAAAAAGTGCGTGAATATGAACATCGTAAGGTGGAAATGATGGAAATTGTGTAGAATTGTGAATAAGTAGGAAGAAGTGGAAATTCGGACGAAATTGTACGGAAAGAAGATTCGCAGTCTAGATATTGTGCATCCGTTAGAAACTGCATCATCTGGTTGACAAATAGTTTCACGGCAAACCACCACTTTCGATATCACTGGGGGTGACGGCGAGAGGAGGAGAAGTCGAGGACGTGGAAATACCGAGTGGAATTGAGAAGTTGATACAATATCTGAACGAATGGGATACTGTTTATTTTACGAATCAATGTTGAATATGGTGTGTTCGCAAGAGATAAGCGGCTAAAAGGAAATGGGATGATGTTTCCAGATATTAAAACTTTGTTCATAACTGCAATTGGAGATCGTCAATATAAGGATGGAGAAACATTAATTGATGGAGCGATGTGTATAAATTTGATATGATTTTGATCCGAGTCGTAACTTTAACGGAAGCTTATATTGCAACAATATTGTATCACCAGTGGGCGCCCGGCAAGGCTGATGGTGAATACCCGTTTGTCTATATTTATAAATTTTTACAATTTATATTTATTTTCACTAATTCTTTTTTTGCCTTAATTTATTAATTGAACGAAACAACTTTTATGAAATTCTCCATATATTGAGTGTCGTGTATTTGATATGCACGATTCTGAAATGAAAATATGAAAAACATTAAACTCTGCATCGTGTTAACTGGAGTAAAATAAATACTTATTGCTTATTTTTCTGATCAAATTTCTTTTTGATTTTTGCGATCATTGCATGTATTTTGGTGTATCATGCGAAATGTAATAGTAATAAGACTAGAATTAGAAACGAAAATATTAAAAAGAAAAAAAAGATTAAAAGCGATTGTATAAGGCTCATTGTCGGGATAGAGCAAAATTATAGTACTTTACATTCATTTTATTTATAACTTATATATTTTCTTTTGCAACATAATGAATAGATAATTGAATTATCAATTTCGGTCTTTCCTTTCGCCTTTGCAACCTGCTCCCTTCACTATAATGAGCTAGCCATCGGGCGAGCTCAACCCTCGTGATGCGTTAGAGTAGAGTGGCCTTCCGCTCGCGTGCCTTTTTATGGTATAGTGTTATGTGATTCCATCGAATAATACTATAACATAAATTGGCCACGTTTATGTTTCTCATTTAATGGAAAAATTCATACAAATTATGTTTATATGAGTTTTTCACTTAAATGGAAAATATATGGCCACGCTTATATTTGGATCTTCATTCGGTTGGAGGCGGGTGCGAGGGAGGCACTGTTTCCACCTGGATACCCCACTTTTATTTGTGAGCCGTAAGTATCGTTGGTAACGATGAAGTCCGCTCAAGTCCGTCTGTTTTCTCTCAGTTAGTTACTGGCTATAAGCAATTTCAACCCTTGGTAGGTTACCTCGGCCTCGACACCAGTAGATCCGCATTAGACCTTTTTCAATTCGTGAATGCGAATTTTTTTTTGCAGTCGTTCCTTGTGCTGGGCAAAAGAACCCACCCCACGACACCACACTCCTTTTCTGCCAGCGCATTCACGCGTCCTCAGACAAGGCCAATTTCGGCGGATTCCACCATCCTCTTTGATCGATGCAATAACCCATCACTGCAGTCCTTTACGGACATTTATCTACTCCCCTTTCACCACACAACGTTTATGGTACATGCTTTTAACACTTGATTCAATTTAATGGATGACTGAAGATAAGTACCTACAATTAATACAGGAGGCACGAGAGAGCTCCTAACAGAAGGGCTTTGTAACCATTCTAGGGTACGAAAAAAGTTTCTGATGGCATGAATTGATTATTTAAATTATTCACCCAACCTCACCCAATTATTTAAAAAATCGATTACATGCATCCAAAGCACATAACGCCAGCAAGCCACGATTTCGTTCCATGTTTAATAATTTTTTTGAATGCTCGGCTCATTGAACGTATTCAAGTAAACCACTATTCTTTAAATTTTCATGAAAATCCGAAGAAAATAAGAGTGTCTTGGTCGCTTTGAAATACTCCATATATTAACTATCAATATGCTATTGTTTTTGTAACTCCATACAATTGTAATGACGATAACTCACTTGATTATGATTTGACTTCCATGAATTTTAGGAGGCATAAGGGTCTTATATCAACCTACATAAAAATAAACATTGAAAAGTTTAAGGCTACCGTTTCGATTTTTGGGGGAAAATGTAAAATTTACAAATCGTACCATTATTAACCGAGTTGAGCGAATTTTGATTTCTGAGACATTTGTTGCCCTTGAACTCTTAAAGACCTACTTTCATGATTTTTTCAGATTTTCGGCTCAAAGGTGGCCAATCGTGTTGGGAGGGGAACAAATATTGTTCGTGTATGCGTTTGAAAGGTGACATTCCAGTCTATAGTTTTCATCCAGACAGTTTTGTGTTTCGCCATTCGTGTCAAAAGTTGTATTCATTTAAAAATGAGTGAAATTTCTGAAAAAAAACTCGTTATATATTACAATATCACTACGGTCAAGGTAAGAACGCATTGCAAGCTCGTGAAAAAATCTGTGGTTTTTACGGTCAAGATATTTTATCAAAAGCCACAGGCAAGAAATGGTTCGCTCGCTTTCGTTCTGGAAATTTTGATGTCATAGATGCACCTCGCTCAGGTCGACCAATCACTGAAAAAGTTGATGAAATCTTACAAAAAATTGGAGAAGACCGAAACATAAGCAGCCATGACATTGCTAAGGACCTGAATATCCATCACCAAATAGTTTTGAACCACTTACGTAAGGCTGGATACATAAAGAAGCTCGACGTTCGGGTGCCGCATGAATTAACACAAAAAAAATTTGATCGACCTAATGTCTATTTGCGAAATGCTAATAAAACGCAACAAAATTGAGCCATTTTTGAAACAAATCATTACGGGCGATGGAAAATGGGTAAGATACGAGAATGTTGTTCGAAAAAGATCCTGGTCAAAAAAAGCACAAACGACTTCAAAGCCAGGATTGGAAGGGAATTGTTTATCATGAGGTCCTAGAATCTGGTCAAACACTCAATTTGGCTCTGTACTGTCAGCAATTAACCAGATTGCAACAAGCAATTCAAACAACCGGCCAGAATTGATCAATAGATCAAATTCCATCATGACAATGCCAGAGCACACACATCTTCGATGACCCGGCAAAAATTGACAGAGCTTGGCTGGGAAGCTTTGACCTTGCACAATCAGACTACTATTTGTTTCGGTTTGGGAAGCTAAATACTTTTTAGACTGTTCAATATTTCATTCTTTGACGAAGAATTAAGAAAACCTGCACAAACTGTTTTTAATTTTTTTGTGATATTACTGAAAAACTATGAAAAATGTTTTGCTTGAAAGACAACGCTAAAACTATCGTTTACTATTAGTTACTGTACGCTTTCTAAATACTTAAATCTTTGTTCTTATCTTGCCAGTGTTAATTCAAATCCAACTTTTCAAACAGGAATTTAAGAATTCGATTTATAAAAGAAGCTTTATATTTTTACTTACATATTCAAATGCATTTGATATATTTGTTAATTACTGAAATTATCACACATATGTAGAGGGTAGATGAACTAAATTTATCACAACCATCTAGTGATATTGAAATGTTTATTGTGTTGATGGTGATTTTCTTTTCGTTGCAAGCCATTTGATTTAAAAAGGATGCACCATCACTAAATCTTATCTCACGTAACTTACGAGTGATTTTAGCAAATTATACGTGGAGGGTAAGGTTCAATCACATATCTAATTTTATATTTAAACAAATATTTTTGACTTTAATGTGTTTATATATAGCTAAAATCATTATGTTTTAGGGATTTTTCATAAAATTGATTATTTGAGTTAAATTTATGTTCAACTTTTATCTATCAATCGCTTTTCGATTTTCCTCTCACTGATTCGACAACCCTCGTTTTGGCTAGTTTATAATATCAACTTCAGCTCTAGCTTACATTCTCGTTAAATTGTTTATTTTGACGAAGGGTATCTTGGTTATTTACTGACTGAGTGAAAAAGTTTTTAAAATTCAGGAACAAATTGATTGAATACTCACATAAATGTGCAAAACAACTTGGTTAATTTTAATCACGAGAAAATCGTAGATATATGTATTACTTTATTAAATTAATATTTGCACTATTCCTATTTGAACGGCAGGTTAGAGAGGATCATAAAAAAGTTTATCATTTTTCCTTTTTTAAATTGCAGAATCATATTTGAATGCCAAATGTACCCAAACTCAGCCCAAATTGCGAAAGTTGTAAATATTCCAGGAATTTATCAACAAAAATGGTGCTAATTATTGATTAGTATGCATTATAAGAGCGTATTATTTATCAGGGCTGAGAAGAAATCTAAATACACTGCAACAGTTTCATAAAAACCCATAAAACTGCACAGAAACTACTTTGTAACCGCACAGAATTTTATTTGCGAAAATTGACCGCGTAGTTCTTTTCTTTTCGGTTGACCGCGTAGTTCTTTTCTTTTTGTTGGGAAGTTCAAAGCCATTTACGCAGTGTCGGGCCTCCATGCTCACAAGCAACTGGGCTAGCCACTAAACACCTCCACTATCAATCCGAGAACCCAGCTTGGAATCGTTTGTAACATTCAGCCCCGGACTTGTTTTTTACGCCATAAAGCGCCCTCAAGCTGAGGAATCCCTCCTGTTCGAGGAGGGGAGAGAGGAATTGCCAGAAAAACGATCCGACAGCCCCAATCACCTCGGCTGCGGTGAGTACTTTCATCTTTTAGAATTGCCCGAGAATAATGTGCCACGTGGATCCATTTGTCAACCGATCCAAGCATCAGTGCGACTATACTATCCGAGGTGAGCTCTTCTATCTCTTTATAGAGGCCCCATCCCGGCCTGTTCCATTTTTTACCCGCAAAAAATGTATGGCAGGCACCGTCTTCTTCTCCTGGATAAAATCGGCAGTCCGGAGACCGTGAGGTGCCAATCATGAGTAGACTAAAAAAACTCCTTACCCGCTCTAAAACTGGGTCAAGATAGAAGTCAGTCTCACCATGCCTTCGATTTAGCTATGGGCTCGCATCTGGGATGAGGTGCGCAGTGTACCTTCCCTTCGTGCAATTCACACACGACTGCTGCCAGTCGTTGAGTGAGCACTGTCTGTCCTCGCGGCAACTGTCTCCCTTACGTCCTCACTTCCACGCAGGTAAATAGCACGGTGTTCTCTAGCAAGGAGGGCAACAGGCATCACGCCTGCAATCACTCTCACCACTGAACCCGAGAGTCTTCGTCTTCTCTGTATCTGTGCCTAGCGTTTTCGGTACACATTCTTACTAAGAGTGTCACTCCATATTTCTGCACCGTAGATTAGCACTGACCCTATAGCAGTCACCGAGATGCATCTCCTTAAATGGTTGGATCCACCTTTGTTGGCCATAAGTGGACTCAGAAACGATACTCCCGAAACACCCTTCTCAGCCGTTGCTCTGATTTGCTTAGTGAAAATCATCTTCGAGTCAATCATTAGCCCCAGCTACTTCACCGCTGGGTTCGATTTGAATAGCATTTCACCAATATTGATCATCCTTACTCTAGGGATTCTCGTTTGTGTCAAAATGACCACTTCGGTTTTCTTCACTACTGAATTGTATCCACGAGTACTCATCCAGTCTCTCTCTCAGCGCACTAGCATGCTTATGAAATAGTCAGCCATTGAGAAGACAAAGTCACTGATAAATTCGAACAAATGATTTTTAACCGCTTAAGCATGCTAAAAAATTAAGTAAATGAAATAATTCAAGGCAAGCATTTAGCAAAATAAGGAATAGTAAACTCTAATCTACTTCAAAAGGAGGACATAAATCAGCTTTTGGCTCAAACGGAAACATTAGCATACGGAAACGAAATCGAAGCCATTGAATATGCGAAGCCAAACATTTTAATCAAAGAATCTATTTCTCTCTATGTGATTTCTTTGCCAAAAACTGACCATAGAATTTATAACCATGTCCCTATAAAACCAACAACGAGAAATTATAAAAGTGTATATCTGGAGGTTGAAGAACTGTTTCTCAATTAAGCCGATATACTTGCCGTAGAAAACAAATGTAACACAATAAGAAACCAGACGATCTGCAGAGATGATCAAGTACAAGAGATTGACAACGATCAATGAATGAACCGGATAATAAAAGTGTTGGATGCCGAGTGTGGGTATCAGTTCAATAATAAGGAAATACTTGAACTCATGGATTAAAGTAGAATATTTTGTGACAGCTTTCACGGAAAATTTTTTGAAAATAATACTAAGAAAACCTTAGCTGGAAGCTTTATTATTCAATTGGCGAACGAAAGTGTAAAAATCAAAAACCAGGAGTTTACTAGCAGAGAAATCAGAACATCGCATATCCTGCTACCACGGTTCTAGAAAGACCCAAAGGAAAAAAGTGTTAAGCTAGACGTGAACCATTTGCATGAACTTCATTTCGAGAACAGATGTCAATTACAGCACCTATTTACCAGTCATATATTACTCATCGTTGTTCAAGAACATAAGTTTAGTAACGATTCTTGTAATAACACTTACCATATTTACAGCTTGTAAAATCAAGAAGCATAGGTCAACGCTCAAAATTATCCAGCAGCCAACATATCCTAAGATGACTGACTTCAACCTCGAGCCCATCAAGCTAAATTTCTGATCCGCGGGACGCTGGATTGTCGGGAGGGAAGTGTTACCACACAGCATAGCCAATGCAATGTAAGACTCCAAAGGTAATTAGAGCATTTATTTTTTTCCAATAACGCAGCAATTAAAGTAAATGTAACATAATAATCGCTTTTCCGCACAAATATCATTTTCGTAAATTTAATTTCCTTTCGATTCATTTTTCTTGCGCTTTTACTTGCAATTGAATAACTGTTGTATAAGCCTTTTTCTAAAACTTATCATATTGTTAATTTAGCATTTCATGCAAATTATATAGAAATTAATTGAAAGAAAGAATTTAGAATATAGTTTGATTCTGAACAGAAAACATCGTTTTATTTAAGCTTACTTGTCGAGTAAAACTAACTTCTACAATATATGCGTTTAGTCTCTACCGTACTCGTATTTCCAAATTTCATCACAACTGTAATTTTTATCATAACTACAAAAATAAGTTTTGGTATGTTCATGGATTTTTTAACGGACGCAATTGCGATTTAGAAGGTTCACCTTCAGATTTTTTATTTTGTGGTTCATTATACAAGTAGACTTCAATAAATCTCTTCGTCAAATATTATTCAAATCGCAGCCAAAGTTTTTGCATTTTTGTCTACAATCACCGCAATTCCGGTTTTAATCTGCCAATTCGGCGGGTGAATGACATTAGCTAAAATAAATTATAAATACACCTTTCCTGAAAATTCGATACACACAAAAGCAAACATCTGAGCTCCACTCTGTTTACAATTTTTGTTCTATTCTAAATATTAGATAGTCTAAAAAGTATTGAGACTTTTTTGACACTAGATGATGTTGGTTGTCATATATCGGGTAATACTAATCAGATTGAGTCAAACTGATATTCATTTGAAAGGTGATTTTCCAGTCTAAAATTTTCATAGGACAGTTTTGTATTTCGTCATTCGTGTCAAAAGTTGTGTTCATTTAAAAATGAGTGAAATTTCTGAAAAAATTAATTATATTTTACAAATCACTACGATCAAGATGAGAATGCATCGCAGGCTTGGGAAAAAATTTATGGTGTCTACGGTCAAGATACCCTATCAAAAGCCACAACTGAGAGATGGTTCGCTTGCTTTCGTTCTGGAAATTTTGATGTCAAAGATGCACCTCGCTCAGGTCGACAAAAAATTAAAGAAAACCGACACATAAGCAGCCATGACATTGTTAAGGAAATGGGTAAGATGCGAGAATGTCGTTCGAAAAAAATCGTGGTCGAAAAAAGGTGAATCATCACGAACGACTTCAAACCAAGGATTGACACCAAATAAGGCTATGCTGTGTGTATGATGTGATTGGAAGGGAATTGTTTATCATGAGGGGCTAGAACCTGGTCAAACACTCAATTTGGCTCTGTACTGTCAGCAATATACCAGATTGCAATAAGCAATTCAAAAAAACCGGCCACAATTGATCAACAGAGAGGGCGTTGTCTTCCATCATGACAATGCCAGACAAGTCACTTCTTTGATGACCCGACAAAAATTGACAGAGCTTCGCTGGGAAGTTTTGATGCATCCACCGTATAGTCCACACCTTGCACCATCAGGCTATTATTTGTTTCGGTCTCTGCAAAGCTTCCTGAATGAAAAGAAATTCACTTCAAAAAGGGACTGTGAAAATCACTTGGCCAAGTTTTTCGCTGATAAACCAAAGAAGATCTACACAGATGGAATAATGGCTCTACCCAAAAAATTGCAAAAGGTCAAAGATGATAATGGACAATATGTACTTAAATAAAATCTATTTTAAATAAAAGAAATATTCAATCGAAAATGACTAAAAAGGCTAAATTATTTTCAGACTTACCTATATACTATATGAACCCAAAAACGAGGTTAATTTATTAAAACTTAAATATTTCTACTTTCCTATTACATACGGAATTTATATTGGCTACTCCTTACGTGAGTGATCTGGGATTTAGTTTCTTGGGCCCAGTGGAGATCCTGTCAAGTACTGAAACCAATAGCAGATACAA
Organism: Odontomyia ornata; assembly: GCA_963969285.1. Taxonomy (NCBI): domain Eukaryota; kingdom Metazoa; phylum Arthropoda; class Insecta; order Diptera; family Stratiomyidae; genus Odontomyia; species Odontomyia ornata. The sequence continues at coordinate 171,576,467 of OZ017740.1, read as the reverse complement.
TACTTCCAACTATACTGAAAATAAGCAGGTGTAAAATGCACAAAGTCTGTTATATTTCCGCACCAAAACGTCCGAGCCACCCCTGCGAGACATAAGCATAACAAGTAATTGCTCATAAACTTCCAGGATGCCGCAGTAATTAATTGTATGTATTTCAGAAAGTTTCTTTTACGTTCGTCAAATTTGCTTGCGTGTGCGCAAAAAAGCTTTGCAATGAAATCGCTCAGGATAACTTGGAAAAGTATTTTTGGCTATTTTCAAGGTCGACGCTTGACTATTCCCTAGATTGAAAAGGCCACTTTAAGGACACTGATTGAATAATATCAGCGATTCAACTTATTATAATACAGCAAATGCGCTACAGGCCATTGCGAAGTCTGATTTCCAGGACTGCTTCAGGAAGTACAAAAGAAATACCAATGGACGCGTGTTGTTTAATTAAATAGGGACTACTTTCAAGGGTGCTATGAGCCGAATGACAAAATTACGCTAGCTCGGGAATGTGGACACGAATGAGAAGTTTTTGGACATGTACTGCATCTGCGCTCAGCGATGCTTGGACTGGTTAAATTCGCCAAATAGTTGCATCCAGAAAGTAAGATTCGTATTTCTTTCAAATCTACCACGCGACCTCGGGTATTGTAAATGCACTTACTCAAAACAAATTTTTATATAGAACCGCAAAACCTTGCTGATTTCAAAGTCTCCAAGGCAATTGAGTGAGTTTTCTCGAAGCTTTCCTTCTGTTTATATTTATCTACTCTTTAGTCAAGATGTTGACTCAAAAAACGGAACAAATTCATTTCAGAATCCCAAAAACTCTAGTCTAGCTACTTGAAGTTACATCTTTATTTGACAACTTTATCTCACGTCTTGCATGATTCCCTTGTACATACTCGTATATATTAATTTCCATCAAGGATTCTTGCTCAATCAGAACCTCCAGGCGTTGCATAACATTATCAGAAACAATTAGCATGACAAATGCTATTTGCATAAAGTACAACTTAGAACATTAATTCATTATGGATATGAGCTAGCAGGAAAGTACAACTTCACTGCCACCGGGGTCGATTAGCAACTGCTATCACACCAACTCGGGCAGGGATTTCCGAGCATTTCCTGACAATGATTCTCGGTATATTCCTCTGCGCTGATACTTCCCTCAAATGGCCATTATAGTAATCGTCCTTATTAAGCGAAAAATCATTCGCAGAATGCCTTTCCCTTCCCCCTTCCACACTTTTCTTTGTAAATGTGCTTTATGAATGCGGTGAGAAATGATTTGCATAATGAATTTCGGAAGCAACGCTAAAATAATTTCCTCTGAAGGCTATCTGATAGAAGCAAATCTGCCAAATGAATTTTGGCATCATCAAATAAATCTGCCAAATGAAAAGAAGCCTCACTTAATGAACAAAAATTGAAAATCTTAATTTCAATTTTCATAAGCCATTTCCTGTGATGGGGATGAAATGAAAAATGAATGAACCGAATCAAATAAAGCAGGTATCTTTTGAAATATGTTTCGAAGCCATTGGGTAACGCAGTGTGTTTCAACATTTAATTCAGCGAAAACGAACACCAAAAGAACATATAAAAACGCTCCAATGTCATCGCCCCGAGATATCACATCAACTTTATGAAATTTCAATTCAACTGACGAATGAATCGAGAATCGTTCGGACTCCAATTCTGAGTGGGAGTGAAAGGTGGGTTGTCAAGAGGATGTTGAAAATAAAAATTGGTTTTTGAAAGGAACTTTTATTAATTATTTTTAGCATGCACCTGTTTCGGAAGGTAAGTCCTTCTTTCATTTGTGATACTTAGTTGTTGTATCAACTTGCGTTCTTTAATTTAAACTACATGTTTTTTGGGTTTTGTACTAAAATACAAAACCCTATTGAAATTACAACCTGTGTCCGACCGTATGTATGTCATAGAAGTTTTTCCGAAACTAGAAGTTGCAGTCATGAAACTTTTTGGGAAGGTCAGATGTGGTGATTTCTAGAATATTTTGGGGTGAAAAGAATGTTCAGATTGTTTTAGGGGTAATCTCCTTATGTAGTGGGGTAACCCGTAAAAAAATTATGAATTATATAAAAGGTCTCAATGAGATCATATAAAAACATGTCTTTGAATTACCTAATCTGTGTCACGGGGAGTAGGAGAGGAGGGAATGTATGAAATTTTGACGTACGATATATTTTGTTGCCATTTTAAAGGTAGTTTCATAATGCTCTCTCATAGAAGTCTATTGGCAAAAAAACTCTTGGAATCTATTTTCACAATTTTCTCTTGGTGCCGATTGCTTATCACTAAGGAAGTTTTGCATTGCAGGAAAAATAAGGATATCACTTGATGTGAGGCCCGGACTATATGGGGGATGAGTTAAAGCTTCCCAACTAAGCTCCCGGAGTTTCTGACGGGTGACTATAGGCGCGTGTGGCCTGACGTTGACTTGATAGAGCATAACGCTTCTCCTGTAAGCCAACTCATGCCGTTTATGGTCAATGGGCTCTTTCACACGGGAATGGTAAAAACCCATATCCAAACAGGTTTCGCGCTTACGCCCTTATGTTTACACGTTGCATAGTTCAGCCAACCTATTTTTGTATACGATACACGTCTTGCGAATGTATGTGTCAAAAGGATCATTTGATCGTTAAACGTCGTGCGGACAACATGAAAGCGAAGACAGAGAGATAAGCGATTGAGAATTGATGTTTTAGCCTTGAATTGTGCACGGGGTAACAAAAATTGGAATGAAAAATGTATTTTATTATTGTTAAAGTTTGTCGATTCAAACTTCTATTGGATTTATTAGAACCTCCGTGTTTTTCCGCTTTCTGAAAAATATATTCCAAATTTGAATATCCTTTTTAGTCGCATATTTTTCTTGTTGTGTTGTCAACTGGCTTATTATAATGTGATTCTATGTAGATTATGCGTACTGTTAATTTTCTATGGATTTACAATAGGCAATTTAACTTTATTGAAATCGTGATATTCGTCGTGTTGTTTCCTGAAATTGAACATGGCCTCCGCTTTTATAAATTTATTAAATAATACGTAGCTTCTCGCATCACGCATCCATTTTTGCACGCAAATTAAAGAAAGGCAATCCTTTCATGACGACTTCGTTCTTCATCGAATGTTCAATTCGGAATGATTACCGGCGTTTGTATAAAATTTCCCCCACCAAATGATCAACAAAATGCGTTTGTGTATGTGCGTTACGCTCGTTCACCCTACAAAATTGTGGCTTGTTTTTACCATCAGGTCCCCTCAATGCCTCTCACTCTTCTTGCCCATATAACCTGTTTAACGCTCACTTTTAATGCTGCGTCTGAAAAAGCCCAATCGCTAGCTTTAAATGGTATATGTTCGAATTGTGTGCTGTGTGCACAGCAGAATCTTTTAAGCCTTCGGCCCTGGTTTGGCACCGTTTGAGCAAATTCACTGCACTTGGGCCACGAATGTTTTCACATTATGCTTTGGTATATTATGCATTTTTAGGGTTTTGTAAAATAATTTTACAAAATCTTACTAAAATCGCGTCCTGTCTGTCCGTCCGTCCGTCCGTGTGTAACAGCAGTTTTTCTCGGAAACTACTTAAGCTAGAAACATCAAATTTTGTGTGTAGGTGTAAAGTGATGATCTCTTCAAAGTTCAACTACAAAAAATTTTATAAGGTATTTAAGGGGGTCTCCCCATATAGGAGAGTGACCCCCGAAAAAAAATTTTTATTGAAGGTAGCCGATATGGGTATCAAACGAAAGGTCTTGATGAGAACTTTAACCCCTCGCGATTGGACACCTGTGATCCAAAAAATCTGAAAAAACCAGGAATGTAGGCCTTGGTGAGTGCAAAAACAACAAATACGTTAGAATTAACAATTCACTCAACTTTGTTAGTAATAGTATGATTTATCGATTTTATGTTTACTTGAATAAAATCTTAACGGTACCCTTAAATTCAATGAAATTCAGTACGTAGATGTCTATTATATATCATATTTAGCGAAGTTATAGCGGTTTGAATTTTCCTGTATTACTATGGAACAATATGCGCTGCATTTATTACTATGGCAACATATGGCTATGGAGCAACATGCGCTTTTTACCTACTGAGACGCTACAGTTTTCCTAGGATTTGCATGAAAATTTCAGGAATGATAGGTGTCATGTATATCTTTGAGAATCGGTTCAGCTAGTGGTATCAGCAATCGCAAAACAAAATAGTGACTGTTTTAAATGCGAAGATTGGATAATTTTGAGTTATTTTTTCCCAACTTCAACGTTTAAGGTGCATGCTTTGAACACTTGATTCAATTTAATGACTGACTGAAGATGAGTACCTACAATTAATGCTCATAAGTGAAACAAGTCAAGGAGGTGGGAGAGAGCTCCTAGCAAAAGGGTTTTGTAACCATTCTAGGATTCGAAAAAATTGGCCATGAATCGATGATAACAGTACAGGAGAGTGGCCCCTGAAAAAAAATTCATCAAACGTAGCCGATATGAGTATGAAATGAAAGTTTGTAATGATTTTCAACCTTTTAATTCGAACGCGGAACCGACCTCTCATCGGTTCTAGACATTAAGTCTGAGAAGTGCCAACGGAAGGTACCAACAGGTCAACCAATCCGTGCACCGTAACCCATTCACGCGGTGGCTGCTTGTCGGCCAGCTAGTTCGGAGAGGATTTCGGTCGAAGGTCTCCGAATGGGTTACGCTCAATTACAATATTTCAGCCACCTGAACATGCCCGTTTTCCAAAACGCGTTATCAAAACAAACCATACGGAGAAGAAACCTACTTTACGTTACTCCGTATTTCTTCTTATAACCAGTCAAGAATTCAAAACCTAATTTTTATCTCGCGTTCCCGAAGTTCCGACGCGGTACCGAAAAATATGCTACTCGAAATTAACCCGACGAAAACTACTCTAATAAAATGTCAAAACTATAAAGGTACCGCGTACCACGCACGACGCGAAACCGACCTCAGCGGATTTGGCGAAACCCTACCCTCGCGACGGCTTACTTACCCTGCACTCACTTTTCCCACTGAAAAAGAAAAACCGCTGAAAAGGAAAGTCGTGGTTATCTTTAGCAATTCATGTTGTATTTATAAAATTCCTTGGTTCTTTAAAATATAGCTACAATATTTTTAAATTTCATTTTCATTCGTCCATCATCTTGTTTCTATTTTTTTCTCTCTCAAAATCTACATATAGAGTTAAGGTGTATTCGCATATAATGATAAAACTAGTTAGAAAAAGGAGAAAGTTGATTTCATGCAATTAAGATGTAGTGTGTGTGGGTTTGTTGTGTTTCCTATCGTAAATTACTCTTACAATAATCATGTTCACATAAAATACATACTGCGCGAATCAGTAGCAATAATAAACAATGACCAAAATGTAACGTTAGCGCTATATCTGTAGAACGTTTTAATATTAATAAAATTATGCAAAATACAACTAATTATGTATATATGAATTCGCTTGTAACTTGCTTTTGTCCCTCCGTAGACTCTAAATATTTATATATATATATATCGTAAAACTAGTATAATATATTAACAATGTTTTTCCTTTCTCTAAGCAAGATTTTTTCTGATCATTTAGAATGTTTCACAAATGTATAAATTGCTAATTCAATTGATATAATTTTATATAATTCACATCTCATATGTGCTTAAGTTTAATATTATAATGATTAATGTAAGGCGTTGCTACAATCAAGTATAATAATAAGCATACTAAAAGCTCAATATAATTCACTTGGTATATATTTTCATTGTATAAAAAAAAAATAAACATAAATTCCTAACTACTGTAAAAATAGGAATTAAACAAAATTTTAAATTATATTGGGATACACAAATCAGGAATGTTTCAACATGTTTCACTAATTGTAAGTACTACTTTAAGTAGTTTTACCAGTTACTACGCTCTTGCGCTAAGTTATTACAACTTCTAATACTACTACGATATGTATTCCAATGCACATTTTTCTCACAGATATATTTTGTATAGGCTGCTTTCGAAAAGACTAGTATACAGTAGTGAATAAGGATTAAGGATAAAGTATAATATTACACAACGCTTAGGATTATAGGAGGTATATTATAAAAATATTTCTCATATCAAATATGTTTGTATGAAGTGTGCGAAAGGTTGATATATGTATTTGGAATGTTTCTTACTTTTACTGTTCGATCCCAAGGTGTCTTGTTGGATTTGTATAAAAATATAAAAAAACCTACAATTCTATCTCATTAATTGGTTTCAAACGTTTTTCGCTTAATAAAGCTACTAAAATTAAGCCTCTAAGATTCAAGTCTCATCAGTTTGTTTAATTTCGATACTGCTTTTCGATTCAGATTTCAATCACGAGATTCGTCGATAAAATGAAGTAGTCGACTATATCTTTTGCAACCGAATCTAAATAAAATTAGACGGCATTTATCAGTCTGAATAATTGTTTCATAGCCAACATTTTGAAATAATTGTTGGTCTTTTCTATTTTATAGTAGATTGCGAATTTTTTTATGTAATCTGAATCGAATTCACTTATTCTACTCAGCCTACTATCATAAATTGGTTCCCTACCGAAATGACTAATTATTAATTTCGTATCTAATTAGGCAATGGGAAGAAAATTAGCAAGAGAAACGTTACAATAAAGTGCAAGATAAAATAATACTAAGAATCTTAGAGTTATGAGAAATCAACTTCTCAGAATCACACGATTTCTTGCTAATCAGGCTACTACCGGCCTTAACATTTATACCTAACTCCCCTTTGTTCGCTTGTATGTTTTCCACGAAAAATTCAATGCGTTTTATACTTATCTTTTGTGGAATATTACAATCAGTATTAACATCATTCATATCTCTTTCAAATCCTAACGAGTTGCCTACTTTACTGTACTTCATAACAATTAAGTCGTTCACACCTGAACTATCATTTTTGTAACTAGCTTCATCATTCATTTCGTTACAATTTACATATGTCGAGCAATCTAAACCATTTATTTTACAATTAGCTTCACCACCACTATTATTTACATCCTCTTCATGTTCCACTTCCTCTCCAATGTTGTTCAAATAGAAATTCATTTCTTTGGTACTACAATTATTGAAAAAGTACAACTTCCTCTCAATGATTTAGTGCACAACAGTGCGCCAAACTATTTGCCTGAACTTAGCTTGCCATCGCATGAATGTAAATTGCAATTTTCACGCGACAATTTACACCACCGCAACGCCACTATGCAATTTTCGTTCGATTTACCTTCTTTGACGTTTCCCAATTGACATAAACACCAAGAAGCCAAATGACTTGACAGTTTACTTGCAAGAGTGACACATTCCACGAGAGCGAGGCAAATTCTCGTTTCCACTCGTGGCTTCTTCCTTCATGACTTTTGCTTTTTCTATATCGCACTATGAATGCGGGGCATTAGGGAGCGCCAGTGCAAGTGCAATCGATTTCTTCAGCGCTATCATGCACTTGTTCCGCTCAATGCAAACATGCACAATGCAATAACACTCACGACGCCAATCATGCACTTTTCTCGATCGTACTTCAACGAATCCCACACCATGTAGCGTTAAAGTTCATCGAGCGATGGAAAAATAAACAGAAGCCTTGCACAGAAACGCGCGAAATATTCACGATTCTTCACTCGGGATTAGTCCGATTGGAATCGAGGGCAATGCGCCTTGCCTTGGGCAGATTAACCACGTCAGTTTACCAGCAGCTAACGGTTAGAGGTTAATGTATAACTCCCGGTTTATTTCACTAAGAGTTACACCATGGATATTGGCCCGCTTCCGTTCCCATTCCCGTACGAAACAGTTATGTAACACATTAATATGATGTTCAGTAATGCAATTGATCTGCACTTCCTAATGATACTTAGCTGGGCAATTAGGATCCTCCACAGCCTCCTACAACGGTAGATTAGGTGCATTGGCTTCCACAGTCGTCGAGTTTTCCCGCGATTCTCCACTTTGAAGGTTAGGTCAGCAATTTATGGAGCGATTCTCTGCAAGCAAACATGGTAATGCATTCGTCGATGTAAGCCGAACGAAAAAAATTACCTCTTAATTAGTTTTATACCCCTTTAGTACCGTGCCAACATGCTGCTACCGCCACCTTCCTTTTTACTGCAGCCAAACCTCTTTCCACTCCATGTGGCTGTCAAATTCGACCGGTTGTCACATCGGACAAAACAGATGTGTGTGGAATGGCACACCACATAGCGGCAATGTGCCTCTCCATTCGTCACCAGTGGCATAGTTTTTCGATGGCCACGGTGGAGGGGCATTTCCAGATGGATATGTCTCGAAATGTGTCGGGATTTGGAGTAATTTTATATTTCGAATATTTATATCCACAGATCTAAATATTTGGACAGAAAAGAAATATTTTCTGCGCAACGATATCCGCGCGACAGATGAAGTCCGCTGGCACTTCGAGGACATACCCATCTGGCCGGTTGCAAGGGTTCGGGATCGGAATCACTTCGATTCCCGGGCGTAGACGTCACATTACAAGTTTTCATGGGAGCTTTTCAAAACAGTTGTTAAACTGTCAGTTTTTGCTTCAGTGGGGGCACAGGGGGAGAAATACATGAAAAATGTGTTTCTTCCGTCGCGGATGGACATCTGAAATAATTATCAAGGGAGATATTTATGAGTATAACAATACCAAAAACCTCAGAAGTCGAAATTCGTTCAACTTTGTTAATAATAGTATGATCTTCGTATTTCATATTTTCTCCAATAAAATCGTCTTTGACATGTTTTTTGATTTGATTCGATCTGGTGACTGCATTTTGTAAATTGAATACAAAATCCTTCTGACATGAGCGTACGTCTGTTTACCCAACTTGTTTTGGGATTAAATAGTTTCAATTGTAATTTCTTGGCACATGTAACGACTAGAATAAGTAGATTCTATGCGGGATGACCAGACTACGACTTCACAAGGATATATCAATAGTGGCTATCCAGGAGAGATTATGCAGATACCTAATTAGCATAAGCAGCGGAATGCCAAATCATAGTGCCTCCATACAACGGTTCGTACAAAAGCTTCAAATACTAATTGAGGACTCCGATCCGAATTTGAAATATTTGGGATTGGAGAAAACGACTGAGGAAACTGAAGAAATATTGAGAAAATATTCATAGGAAGCTGATTTGGAGACAAAACACATTCCAGAATTTAAAGAAGATCTCGACTGGTCTACTGTAACTAAGCTGATAACATTTACGGAGTCGCTTAAAGGCAAAGTTGTTGTTCTGGACTTCTTCACATATTCCTACATCAAGTGTACGTATATACTATTGGATTTGTAGGTGTCCACAGTACTAAATTCGACAATGGAAAGATAGTGCCAACATTCTATCTGCAGTGTAAAGATATGATATTACATATCCGGTAGTAAACGCTTTAACCTCTTCTATTTGGATTGACTGGAAAGTAAAATGTTGGCCCACGCTGCTTATTCTTGGTCCAAATACCCACCTCATATTTGTGATAATGGATGAAAGGCACTATGATAGACTGGAAAAATATATTGGGATGGCACTGAAATATTATAAAAGCCAAGGGAAAATATTTAATACTTTATTACCATTGAACCCGTCAACGGAATTGTTGATGCTGCCAAATCTGAAGTTTCCTGGGAAGATCACTTGTTCAAAGCCATCATTGGATATCGACTGTGCTGAATTATATTATATGCTATTTTGGATTCAGGGAACCATCGTATACTCATTGTAAGGGCTGGGACACATCCAATTTGGGTTTTATTTTAAGACTATGTGATATTTTCGAAATACACGTAATACCAGGCAATGTCATGTGCTGCTATAGTAGGGACAGGATACGAAGAAAATAGAAATAACTCTCATCCGACAAACGCATCGTTTGCGCAGCCTACTGGATTACCTACCATTGGCCAAAGATTCAAAAAAATTGTATGTTGCTGACAGCGAAAGTTCATGTGTACGAAAAGTTTCACTTTCAGATGGAAAAGTGGGTGGTGATGGGAATCCCTTGAACTTATGTGCATTTGGTGACGTCAATAGAAAACAATATGTAGCCAAGCTGCAACACCCAATTGGGGTAGCATTTAATCTATACGAAGGCACGTTTATGTGACTGACATGTACAACCACAAAATTAGAAAGATCGATGTCTCACAAAGTCTGGCAACGACTTGCAAAACCATCGATATGACAGGCGCTAAATATCGATTAAAGAGCTGGGAGAACTGTGTCTTAATCCCAATGGGGAGTACTTATATATAGCTGACACAAACAATCACACAATTGAAGTGGTTGAACCGAAAAAAATGGCAATGCTGATCATATTTTAACCCTAGGAACGTTAAAAATAAAATCAAATAAATACATAAAACTATCGATTATACTTTACTGTGTCGATGGTACAAAACTCACAGAAGGTACTCCGCAATCGTGGAATGTTTACTTACCTAGCGAGTCATATTTTGCTGATCGACAAATGGAACATTAAAACCTGATGGCGAAATTGAAATTGATATAACTGCTCCCGCATCTAGTTCCGACATTCAAGATTTTGTTACCATTTATTGTGAACTTAATATTTGTAAAAATACTAAATATTAGTTTCCCGAAAGCAATATCTCTCAGGATTGCAGTGCACTTCCACAATGACGGGTTAGATGTATTATTGAAGATATCAATGCTAATGTTTCAGATACAAAAGCTCAAATATGAAAAACAGAACAAATTGCTTTACAAAGACTAGTAAGTGAAGCGAACAAAAAGGTAAACAATGCACTGGTAAAAATTGAAAAAGGCAAGAAAATTATGACAGTAGTCTAACGAGAGCTTCTGTGATGCCCGATGGTAGATGTGGAATCTACAAGGTGGTAATGCAGTTATGCGTTGCCGGTTGCGAAGCTTAAGAAACATCGAAAGATTATTGCACGATAGGGGACCGTGTCTCTCCGAGGCTAGAAAAGACCCCGGAGTACAAGGAAAAGCTTTTTTTTCTGTCATCCATTTGGAGGAATCGGACGAGGAAAAACGGCGACAAAAATTCAGCGAGTGGCGGTGAGGAATTGGTGGGAAGGCGAATTATTGAAGGAAGGAAGGAAGAAAAGGGACGGTACGAGCTGGATAGGAGGATGACCAGCAGTTTGTGCTACAACTTTCAACTCACCGAGGAACGAGTAATCAAAACCAGCCATCGTGCGAAGTGGAGGCCCCCGGCCACGTGAAAGGAAGAGTAGCGATAGGTAGCAAGTAGTTAATGTTCTTTTTGAATTTTACAAATATTTGGAATTTTTATATAGCGACTGGCAATAAATTTAGTAAACTAAGTGCAAAAAAAGGTGTAAAGTCTGGCTCGCGAGTTTACTTGTAGAGTTATTGCGACAGTGGCGAGGCTTTGGGGTGGTTTACGACCGCCGTGTGGAAGTGTCCCCCAGTACCACCTGTGGGGTAAGAGTGCGAGACGCGCTAAAGTAAAGGGCAAAGTTGGAAATTCGATCCAGGGTAGGGTAGGATTTGGTTTTCCTTGCAAATTAAATTGAGGGTTGGGCCGATGCAAACCTCCCGACTCGGTCGCGTTCTCGCTAGGCGACGTCATTTGGGCCCACTGGCTCTACCCAAAAAATAGCAGAAGGTCAAAAATAATAATGGACAATGTGTACTTAAGTAAAACCCTTAAATAAAAGAAATATTCAATCAAAAATGACAAAAAAGGCTCAATATTTCTTAGAATATCTTATATGTATATATATATATATATATATATATATATACATATATATATATATATATATATATATATATATATATATATATATATATATCTATATATTGTATGTATATATATGTATATATACATATATATATATATATATATATATATATATATATATATATATATATATATATATATATATATATGTACATATATATAAATATATATATAAATATATATATATATATATATATATATATATATTTTTTTTATGTATATATTTATATATATATTGTATGTATATATACATATTTATATATATATATATATATATATATATATATATATATATATATATATATATATATATATATATATATATATAAATGCATATATATACCTATATTGTATGTATATATATATATTGTATATACATATATATATATATATATATATATATATATATATATATATATATATATACATATATATATATATATACATATATATATATATATATATATATATATATATATATATATGTATATATATATATATATATATATATATATATATATATATATATATATATATTTATTGGAAAAGGTAGCAAAAGGTCAAAAATAATAATGGACAATGTGTACTTAAGTAAAACCCTTAAATAAAAGAAATATTCCCCCGCAGGGGGAATGCCGGTCGACAAGAGCTCTCTTGGAGGCTAGCCCCCACGTACCCGAGGAAACTCCGCAGGGGGAATGCCGGTCGACAAGACCACTCTTGGAGGCTAGCATTCTTTGGGGAGTTCCGCCCCCACGTACCCGAGGAAATTCCCGCAGGGAGAAAGCCGGTCGACAAGAACATTCTTGGAGGCTAGCATTCTTTGGGGAGTGCCGCCCCCACGGACCCGAGGATATGGGGGGTGCCGTGAGGTTCCCTCTTATTGTATCTGGATTACGCTTTGGACAACGAACTGGAATTGACGCTTTGGGCTGGCGGATGTGATGGTTTGGACCTAGTTGCTTTGCACAGTAGCGCCGAGGTGAAACTCGTGTGTGAACGGCTCCAATTCAACTATCATACCGTCTCCGTCCCGGTAAAACCTTGGCAGGCCTCGGAGTACGTTCGAAGTTCGCACCATTGGGTTGGTGGTGTAGGTTCGGTTGAGACGGACTCCCGATCAGCGCTGGTCTGGCTCTGAGCACTTGTCCCCATAAGGGCTTGTGCCAACCCTCGCATGGCCTCCCTGCTCTGCAAAGATAACCATGGGACCAAAAAGGCGACTACACACACGAACGGAGATAGCGGCTCCGAGGGGGGACCCAATAAAATGGAACAAACAAATGAAACCACAAGCAAACAGGACGCTAGCACGGAGAACCCTTTCAGGCAAAAACCGCTGTTGGCAAGAACACCGATAAAACAAGTCACCGATTACGGGGGGAGGCAGCAAACCCCAGAAACACTGTTAAAGTCAACACCACAGGTTAAATCATCGGAGACAGACCACAGACGGACTAACGAACGAAAGAAGGCAGAGTGCGTTGTGCAACCTGGCATCATTGCAGCCTTTGGGCGCAGTAGAAGGACTATGCCCAGTGCAAGACGTACACAATCCGGATCAAGTTGCGACACCAACGGAGGCCAGTGTAAGACTGGGGGAGGGAGAAGTTTTGCCGTTGGCCGACGCCACTTCAAACGCGATCCAAGCGATAGAAGCAAAAGGGCTAGGAAACGGGGGCCTCTCCCAAGAGGTGGCGCCAAATAACACAATCGCCCTTGACCGCGCCGAAGAGGAGCGGCTTACTCGGAAAGCGGGAAATATTGTCAAACAACTGAGGGCTGCCTGCGAAGTGCAGAAAAACATAGGCAAGAGTGTCAAGAATGGCATTCTTGAACTGGAGGAGCTTTTTGGCCGCATAACGCACTACAGGCGGAGGTGGCTTGTAGCCGAGAAGCACCAAAAAGACACGCTCTCCCTCGAGGCATCAGTGGGTCCTAGCAGCAGCAAAAGAATGGCCGGTAGCCCAATTGAAGGCGACTGTGAGAAAAGGAGGAAGGATGAGACCATAAACGAAGTTGACACTCCAGGCGAGGAGTTTCATGTGGTGCGAAACAAGGCAGCGAAAAAAGCGGCCAAAAAGCTAGTCCTAGAAAAAAAAGACAAAGAGCTCAACCACGAAGAGAACAAGGAGCCCCCCGCTATACCGCAGAAAACAAAAAGCAAACCGCGGCACAAACCCTTGCGTGAGGCACTGCTTATTAAACCCACTAAGGGCCGAACCTACGCAGATGTCCTCCGTGAAATTAAAGGAGCGGTCAAGCCAGACGACACTAAAACTGCCATCAAAGCAGTTCGACCAACCCGGACCGGCGGCTTGCTGGTGGAATTCGGGCCAGAGGCCACAAACAAAGATGCATTCCGTGACGCGGTTCAAAAGGTTCTTGGAGATGCGGCAACGGTTGCCTCGCTCGAACCAATGGCCACCCTGGAAATCAGGGACCTCGACTGCGTCACGGACAAAGCTAAAGTAGAGGATGCCATTAGGAGGGAGTTCCCCAGCTTAAGTGAAGTCAAGGCAAGATTGACACGTGAAAACACAAGGGGGCAACGCATGGCTATTGTCGAACTAGCTGATAAAGACGCCCAGCAAATCCTGGCGAAGGGCAAAATTAAGATAGGTTGGGTGATCTGCAGGATACGGAGAAGAGCGATCCCTATCCGCTGCTTCAGATGCTTCGAATACGGACACACCGCGTATGGCTGTAGGGGACCCGACAGGAGATCTCTGTGCTACAAATGTGGTGAAACGGGGCACAAAAGGAAGGAGTGCACGAACGAGGCAAAATGCATTCTTTGCAAGGACGCTAAGCTAGCACCCGGCGACCTCAAACATGAGCCGGGGACAGGGAGATGCCGGGTTTTCAAGGAGGCCCTAACTAAAGCCAAATCGATACTCAAATGATCCGTATCCTGCAGGTCAATTTGCACCGAAGCACAAACGCCCAGGACCTACTTGAGCAGTTTGCGAGGGATAAGAAAGCTGACCTCGTGTTGCTGAGCGAGCAACATCATAACAAGAACTCGCAAGCGTGGTACCCTGACAAAACTGGTACCTCGGCCATCTGGGTTCGAGACAGCGCCCGCCTTCAGGTGCAGGGCCATGGACGCGGGGATGGTTTTGTGTGGGTGCGGTGTTCAGGGATAACATATTTCAGTGTTTATCTGACGCCTAACGAGGCAATGCGATCCTCTCGAACCAAACTCGATGCCCTGGAGGACGCTGTCTCGAACACAGAGGGCCACATGCTGGTCGGGGGAGACTTCAACGCTAGAGCCATCGAATGGGGTATGCCACAATCCGACCCAAGGGGAAAGCAAATATTGGACATGGCGGCCAGAACAGCGCTTTTTGTCCTAAATACTGGTAACACCCCTACTTTCCGCCGCTGGGGTTGCGTAGGAACCATACCCGATGTGACACTCGCTTCGGAGTCCCTGGTACCTAGAGTACACAACTGGCGAGTACTAGAGGACTACTCGGCTAGTGATCACCAGTATATAGCTGTTGAAATTCACGACGGTGCCACTCTGCGTGCATATGCCCAAACTTCAATCCTCGGATGGAGGACTGGGAGGATGGACGTCGAGAAGTTCACTGACGCGCTTACGGCAGGCGCACCGTTGCTGGGAGCTCCGCCAGGGAGTGGAGGGCCTACAGCCAAGGACTTGGTGAACTCAACTATGAGTACCATCATAGCTGCTTGCGAGTCTTCCATGCGCCGCCGGAGACCCCGACATGGTAAGCCTCCAGTATACTGGTGGTCAAACGAGATCGCCGAACAAAGAAGCGAGTGTCACAAACTTCGGCGAGAGGCCCAGCGGGCGCGAACACGGCAGGAGGCAGACACTAGGCTAGCAGCATACTGGTCCGGCAGGAAATATCTTCGCAGGCTTATTAACAAGAGCAAGGCCCGATGCTGGCAAGACCTCGTGGACGATGTAAATAGGGATCCGTGGGGCCTTGGCTACAAGCTGGTCATGGGGAAACTTGGTGCCCTACGGAAGCCTTGTATACATGACGCGGAAAAGATGGACGCGATAGTGCGGGGACTCTTCCCCGCCCATCCCGTCCGTGTTGACGCTGTCCATGGTGAAACAGCAGTCGAGTGCCCACTCTTCACACAGCTGGAACTGGAGGAGGCAGTCCTCCCCCTGAAGGCAAGGAAGGCTCCAGGTCCAGATGGTGTTCCAGCTGAGGTTTTGCAGCTCGTCTATCACCATTGTCCTGACTTGCTGCTCAGCACATTCAACGCTTGCCTACGGGACGGAGTTTTCCCGGTACGATGGAAGGTGGCGAGGCTCGTGCTGGTCAGCAAGGGGAAGGGAAATCCCGAATCGCCGTCTGCATACCGCCCGTTATGCATGCTAGACACGGCTGGGAAAGTGCTAGAGAAACTCATCAAGGGAAGACTCACTGACGCGATTCGTGCTGCTGGGGACCTATCTCCTCGGCAGTACGGCTTTAGAGCAGGACGTTCTACCATTGATGCGATTGCAGAGAAGGTGAACGCGGTCCAAAAGGCAGAGGCATATAGTCGCACCAAGCGACGGATCGTCCTGTTGGTGACACTCGACGTCAGGAATGCCTTCAACTCCGCTAGATGGGTGGATATTCTGGATACGCTGGAAAACTCTTTTCAAGTTCCAGAATATCTAATGCGGCTTTTGAGGAACTACCTAAAGGACCGAAGCCTGCTCTACGACACGACACAGGGCCAACGAAGGATGGCGGTTACATCGGGTGTTGCCCAGGGATCTTTCCTTGGTCCGGACCTGTGGAACGTGTCTTACGACGGGCTACTGAGACTTGAGATGCCAGATGAGTCGCGCTTGGTCGGCTATGCGGATGATGTTGCGGCTCTGGTCGCCGGACGCACCGTTGAACAAGCGCAACTTAGGCTAGGTATGCTAATGCGCCGAGTGAGGGACTGGATGACTACTCGCGGGCTCAGTCTAGCACTGGAGAAAACCGAAGTGGTCATCTTGGCAAAAAAGAGAGTCCCTAGAGTAAGGATGATCAGTATTGGAGATATACAGATCGAATCGAAGCCAGCGGTGAAGTACCTGGGGCTACTGATCGACTCGAAGATGAGTTTCTCTGAGCAAATCAGGGCAACGGCTGAGAAGGCTGCTTCGGGAATATCGGCCCTGAGTCGACTTATGGCCAACGTAGGGGGACCCAGCCCATCAAGAAGACGCCTCTTGATGAGTGCTGTAGGGTCAGTGCTACTGTACGGAGCAGAGGTATGGGGCGACGCTCTCAGCAAGGAGGTATACCGAAAACGATTGGCACAGGTACAGAGAAGAGGAGCACTGAGAATTGCATCTTCGTATCCAACAGTCTCCGACTCGGCGGTGAGAGTGATTGCAGGCGTGATACCTGTCGCCCTCCTTGCTAGAGAGCGCCGCGCTATTTACCTGCGCCGAAACGAGGATGCGAGGGAGATGGTTGTCCGCGAGGGGAGAGACAACGCTCGCTCAACGATTGGCAGCAGTCTTGGAGGGATTGCACGAAGGGAAGGTGGACTGCGCGCCTCATCCCGGATGTGAGACCGTGGCTAAATCGAAAGCATGGTGAGACTGACTTCTATCTGACCCAGCTTTTGAGCGGGCACGGGTGTTTTCAGTCTTACCTGCACAAGATCGGCAAGTCACGGTCTCCCGATTGTCGGTTTTGCCCAGGAGAGGAGGACAATGCCTGTCACACATTTTTTGCGTGTACGAAATGGGCCAGGCTGCGAAGGGAACTCTACAGGGAGACGGGAGAGCTCACCCCGGATAATATAGTTGCGGTGATGCTCGAATCGGTTGACAAATGGAACCAGGTGGCACATTATGCTCGGGCAGTCCTAAAATATAAAAGGGACTCACAGCAGCCGGAGGCGCTGGGGCTGGGGGATCGCTCTTCTGGCAATTCCTCTTCCCCCCTCCCCTCCCGCTAGGAAAGGG